>JAUMHP010000023.1:844268-854902 GCA_032361065.1 Enteromius trimaculatus
GACTATCCCCCCCCCCCCCCCCCCCCCCCCTAAACCTACCCGATACTTTATTTTCAACTTTGTGACTATTTCCTTCCACTTTATTAAAAATAAATGTTTTTTTGATGTGATTTGAAATTTGAAAAATGGACAAAAAAAGTTGGCCAGTAGGCAATCTAATGCTTTACAATTTGCCCCACTGGAGCAGATGATTGATGGCCGTCTTTTTATTTTGAATAGCCCAATCACACATTAGTGGGTGCAGTGAGTGCAAATAGCTTCTGCAAACAAGGTGGACTATTTGCGCTTAGTGTAAACGAATACTCCATAGAAGATATATGAAGTTTGTCATAGTCATCCAGACAACATATATCACCTACAACATTTTTTAAAATGTTAAAATAAAACAGATGGGATGGTTAACTATATTGACTGATCTAAGAGAAGCAGAACTGAAGCAAGCCAACGTTCTACAGTATCGACTAATTGCTTTATAATGTTAAATTATTTTTTGGCCACTACATTTGAAACAAAGTCAGAAATAGCACTAAAAATGATATAGTGAGCATTAGATCACCCAGGCCTGACTCAAAACTTGACTTTCATTACGAGCTCAGTGAAAGCTTACACACATTCCCACAGACACACTCAGATCAATATGCAGCTCCACACTTGTGGTTTATTAATCTCTGATGTGGAGGCTTTGACAGGCAAGTCCTGAAGCATTAAAAAAGAGATGTGGTCTTTAGCCAAAGCACAGCTAAACATGGCTACATCACTGTTGGCATTTAAATGGCTTACAGTCCCATTCTGTCAAACACCGTCTGAGTCTCAGCATTACTCACGTATGAGAGTAGCAGTTGTGCTGAATGATACTGGAGGTGATTATATATATATATATCTCTTCTAACATCTTCTAACATCTTTTAAAGGGATGTTACAAGCCATTATACAAGACAAGTTATCGACGCCAACTGATCTATTTCTAGAAAGTTGGGGTGATTAAGCACTGAATGAATATATATTAAAACAGATTCAATTGACCCTTTCAGGGTGTTTGATTGACAAGTGATCTGACCAATCATAATGCCAAATCTTGCATTAAATCAAAACAGATCGAAGGGTAGATTAACGTTGGTGGACTTGAACCTGAAAAATGGTATTGTGTATTGACGTCTCTCTGCAGTTAAAACAATATACTTCTGATGTCCATTCATGTTTATTTCTGAGGCGCTGATCTGTCACGGCAATTCAAGAGCCTCAAAACGGAATTTACTGTATGAATATCTTAAAAATGACCAAATCTGAAAGCTGAGACTTTATTTTATACCAAAAGTAACCTGTTCTATCTTGTCTGTTTGTGCGTTATCAGTTTTCTTTTTGCTCTGCAGTATATTTCTCACTGTTTAAGAACATATGTATAGCATGAGAGTGGCATGGCTTGTAAGGCATAGCTACAATAATGAAGAGGGACGGGTGTTTGCGATGGGTCAATTTCATTAAAATTTGTAATAATACCAAAAATTATTTCGAAGTCAGAAATAAATTCATGATGATTTTTTTTTATTTATTATTATAATATTTTAAAATGTGTATATATATTCTCTTTTAGGAGTCATACAATAATTTACATTTATTCATTTTGCAGACGCTTTTATCCAAAGCGACGTACAGGTGGTTAATTTATATTACTATTGTATCTTTTAAATAAGCCGCTCTTAAGTTCCAAAGAGGTATTGATAAATTTATAGTAAGTTTTTTTCTTCATCTTTTTACATTATATATTGTTTAGTTAGAACAGTCAGCAATATATTTTTATAGCTCGGCAATATAGTGAGCTTGAACAGTTGGTTTCTCCTTAAGATCAGCAACACAGTCAACATGGGGTAAAATTAACATCACTCAGTAATTCTGTCAATCATCTCGACCTGCACACAGTTTCATTCCCATGGTAACAAGGCGTCTCCATGCCAACTCCCTTGCAGCCTTTGCCGTGCTTACGGTTCAAGTCCCCTGTGTCTCACCTCATCAGAGCACTGTGGCGGAATGAAGTCTCTGTTCACATTAACCTTTTCCTTCACCCTCTTCTCTTTCCCCTCTCTCACTCACTCCTACACATTCACATCCAATTTCTTATCTTATGTTTACCTCTCAATTTTTTCTTTTTACCCCACCCCCACATTTGATGTGTGACTCATCTACGTCCTGTCTCCCTTTTACATCTGACATCTTCATCTCTTTTTAACATTTTGCTTTTTTAAAGAAATGGTTCTAAATCCTTTTGCGGCAGTCTTTTCACGCAAAAGGAGGATTTTGAAGAGTCATGCAGCTGTTTGCAGTGTAATGAGTTCAACGTGGGCACGTCTGTCAAGTTACAAAAAGGACACTTTTCTTTGCTGTTTCATATGTTGTTATTCACTTCTCTCTACTGAGGTTCTCAAATCAAATAGTAGGCATCTGTGGCCCAGGTTTAACTTTATGACGTATGGTCATTTATAGTCGTCAGACACTAAATGTCATAAGGTCTGTCCAAACTTAAACTAGTCAAGAACCGCCCACATAGACAGGAAGAGCAGCTCAGAGTCACAGTTTGTGTTGCCATTTATGGATGAGGTTATCTCACAAACATTATACGATAGTTGGGCAAAAGACATTCAACATGTAATGGAATTCTGGGAAACTGGGAAAATACATTTCAAGACATATCAAATCTTCGTACTTTAAAACATTTAAATACTCGTTTTGTCTTACAGGTGAGTGAGGACTGGAAGTACGTGGCCATGGTGATCGATCGTCTGTTTCTCTGGATCTTTGTGTTTGTGTGTGTCTTTGGCACAATCGGAATGTTCCTTCAGCCTCTGTTTCAAAACTACACAGCCAAAACTATCACCAACACACCCGGCTGACTAACCACCATCCACCGCCACACCAATGGACGCTACCCACCATCAGTTGCGACGGGAGGGAGAAGAGAGGAGGGGGGGTCTGCCGAAGGAGAGGGCAAATGTCACTCTGGACTAACGCTAGGTTTATACAAACCCTTTTTGGAATATTACAGAGTGGGGATTTAGTCCAGGATTCCCGTTCAGGTCTCTCGTCCAGTCCACCTTCCCCTCCTCTTAGGTGAAAAACCACACAAGCCAATCGGAGAGAAAGGAGACACCTGTTTACTTTGCTCAGCAGCCAATCAGCACTCTTCTCTGCAAACAGAAAGCCATCCACCGCCCACAAGCTCAGAAACGAGCAGTCTGCTTCCTCAAGAGTCACACGACTTCCGTTAGTTACCTGTACATGCAATCTTGTCAGACAGGGATGCATTTAAATGTCAGTTTTAACAACGTTTCTATGAGATTTTCATCTGTCTTTTTTTCTTTCTTATATACAAAAAGCCTGTCATGATCTATTTATTGGAAAAACATTGCAACACATGAGTGTCTGGTCCTTCAGAATGGGCTATGATGCAGTATTGTATTATTATTGATATAATAAATGTGTGAATTGTATAATTACAACACACAACATAAAGAGGAGGATGCCTGGTAAGATACTGTTTGAAACACAGTGACAGTTTATAAAAACTGAAGGTTTGATGGTAAAGTCAGTTGAAAGAAAAAGAGGGCCTGCTGCGATGTACTGTAGGACAGGGTTCCCACCCATAAAAACTCATCCCGAGCCTTGTGATTTTCAGGACAACACTGAACAGATGAGCTCTGAGTTGAATGAGTCCCTTTAACCCCTGAATATTTTACAGAGGTCTTCAGTGGACAGACTGGCTAATACATAGATAGACAAGTCTTAAAAACGAGTTGAAAATGAAGAGACTGAAAGGCCAAACAGACATGAAAAGTTGTCATGATGAAATTCTGAGCAGTACTCAGTAAGCCTCCTACACTTGCTTGCGTTTCTGTCTGTCTTCTGTCCTTTGCGTCTATCTCCCCTATTGCCATCAGTCCTTTCACACCACATTACTGGCTCCTCAAAACACGGAATACCTTCTCATTAAAATATAAACCAATGCTTATGACCATTCTCATATTCAAAAACACATTTGGTCTATGACGTCCTTGATTTTATGTCATCATTTGCTGAATACAAAAGTCAGTGAACCTGTGATCTCAGGATAATTTGAACACTTGTCATTCCCAGAGCCTGTGCTAGTTGTTTATTAAGTATTTTGACAAATTTGGATATAATTGATTTGCAGACAGTATTTTCAACTCCATTTGATTTAAACATTTAAACTACCATTTAAAAGTTTGGGATCTGTACAATTCACCAAGGTTGCATTTATTTGATCCAAAATTTAGTTAGAAATTTCAGCAGCATTACTCCAGTCTTCAGTGTCACCTGATGTTTCAAAAATCTCTCTAATATGCAGATTATTAAACACACACACACACACACACACATACACATATATATTTCTATATTTTTTATTCATTTATTTATTTATTTTGTGGAAACCGTAATGCATGTTGTCAAGATTCTGTGATGAATGTAGAGCTCAAAACAACAGGGTTTATTTGAAATACATATTTTTTGTAACAACGTAAAAGTCTTTACTGTGACTAAATTCATTTAATGCATCCTCGCTAAATGTAAAAAAAAAAAAATCTTACTTACCCCAAACCTTTGAACGGTAGTGTATATTATATATAACCTAGTAATAATTCATAAAAGCAAAGTGAGGCAATATCACTGCTAGCTATTTCCTCCTCTGCTAATTGAGTCTCCATCTCCTTCTTCCTATTTGCATATCATATTTGACCCTTATGAACTCAAGGGCCACTAGCTGGCAGTTAAGACTTTAAGTGTGGATTTTCTTATCAGTTTCATCCATACGGTTCATTAAGCAGGAAATCTCCAAAACTCATCTTTCAGAAAGCAGATTATGCAAACATGTTCACCCATGGATTAAAATTTGTTCTCGACTATATTTCCTGAGCGCTTCAAATGACCTCACACTCTTGCTTTGCCTTTTCAGTCTTTCTTCTCTCCTCATATTTCCTTTACCAGCAGCGCTCTGCAAAAAAAGCCCTATTACAAACCACAAAGCTGCACAGCGCAGCTGCTCAGTTACATGAACATATCTTGACCGTTAGCTTTTTAAAAATACAACAGTATGATGGAGAAAGAAACTATGAATGCATTACTTGTCTTTCTTTGGGCTCCAAGTGGCAGGAAGTCTCTGGTGATTCACAATGTCTGCGTTCACCGCATGACATCAATGACGAGACATAAGTATTTGCCACACAGGGTCGTGCCTCTGTTCATTAAAAAAGCATTCTGTCCATGAGAGCAAGCAAATCAGCTTTCATAACCATAAGTGCTTAAGTCTCTCCAATTCATCAAAGGAAAAAAGGAATGAAGAGAAGAGACAAAGGGAGGAATGTATCTCCCTGTACACATGTTATGCCATGTCACGATCAAATCAACCTATTCAATACTGCAATAATCCAGAAGTGTGACGTCACAATGATTCTGTGTCCAAATACCTGTGTGTCGGCCAATAAGAGTGCACCGTCTTATTCACAGTTACGGCACATAAATGCCCGTCTCCTATCCTCACCTCCCTCCTTTGGCTGACCAGTCACATTTCTCCTGTCAAATAAAGATTAGAAATTCATCATCTCTTTGTGTTTGACAATTCTTGGCCTATTTGCACAAATAATACTAGAAATTTCTCTGTTAGGGAAAGCCGAACTTAATGTTTTGCACTCAATACAATGTCTGTTTCATTTCTGTTTAAATCCTCAAACAAGATGGACTTGTTCACCAGTCTCACATCCGTTGGCACTGCCACCTCCTGACAACATAATAAATTAATGTCTTATTTCAAGTTGGCTGCGCATCCTCCTTTATGAAAGCTCTTCAAGCCAACTTTTCATGAGAGCAGCTTAGAGAAAGGAAATGCACGTCCACATATTATATTAATGTGACCTTCAGTTTATGCTACATAAAACAGGACCTTGCTTTTGTATGTTCCTACATCCCTGGTGACAAAATAGTGAATGCTTCATGTAGAATGCAAGAAGATATAATTTTTTTGAATAATAAATGAGTATCATCATGCAGTCTTTCCTAAAATAAGTAAACGACTGTCTGCAAACACGATGAATCGAGTTGCCCTTCTGGACAAATACCTGAGACCTTTCCTGACTAAGCTCAGCTTTAATTCAATACTGCCCTCTAATGGTCAAGACATTTGTCAGTGTTCATTTATACACCGCGTTTTGTTTATCACTTGACAACATTTAGTCAGTTTTATGTTTTATATTCACTAATTTTAGTCCGTTTTACTCTAAATGGCATATAATTGTAGTGGGCGAAACATAATTTCAGTTGAAGAAAATAAGTGCAACACCCAATATGGACGAATATGGCTCTGACAATATTACAGTGATCATTCTTGTTAGAGCAATGTGAAGTGAACAAATTTGTAAGCTAAAATAAAAGTTATATCCTTAGACACCCAGGATAATCATCAAAGAAGAGAATATGGTTATTATCAAGCAGTCTCCACGGTTTGTCTTTCTTTTCTTTTTTCTCACACTGTTGTACAAGCACCATAAACTGATTGTAAGCCTAAATTTTCCCAAAACTATACATTCATTTTCCAAATCTGATTGGTCAATCACAATGTTGTTCCTGGGTTAATAAAGATGTTGACCTGGCAAGATGTCAAACTCAGGAAAATCAGGGTCTCCAGACCGATATCTCCTCTGTGCACATGCTTATTATAATTTTTTTGTTTTGTTGATAAGGTGGCAGTGAAATTTTCTGCAAACATGGCATATATCAGAGTGGTGAGTATTCTGCACTCTCTGTATTACTGCTTCTCAGTCACTGTTTTCAATTTCTGACATATTTTATTAATATTAGTCACAGACTACACAGGAGTATTTAGTAGGCAAACTGTTCTGATTTGTGAACCAAGTGATTGTTTGGGAAACCATCTAAGCATATTTAAGCATATTTCCTTTGCTCTAGCCTGGTCATCCCAAAGCCATCCCAAAGCCATCCTAATGGAGATTGCCTTAAATCTCATGGCTAATAAAAGCCCCAGAGCTCCATAAAAAAGAAGACCACTTTACCATGGTCATGGAGCGGCCCATGCCCTGCATGGATTTAAAAAGTTTTGTAAAGCTCCATGGAGAAATTCTCAATGAGGGCACTGCACAAAAGGTAATTTGGGCCGCTAATGGTTGTATTAAGCATGGTGTCTTTCATAGGGACATAAAAATGGAAAACCTGGTAAACCAAGACACTATGGAGGTGAAACTAATTGACTTTGGGTGTTGTGCGCAAGTGAAGAGATTTGGCTATGAAGTTTGGCTATGGTATGTGTTATGAACTGCTTTGTTAATTATCTCACAGAATTGCATTCTATATAGTCAACATAATATGTAAGTGTGTTAAACGGAGAAAATCTCTTTCCTATATCTCTTTCCAAAAGCATACTGTCCACCAGAGGTCACCCTGAACGGCAGATACCATGCAAAGCTGACAACAGTGTGGTCTTTGGGAATCCTCCTGTTCATGATGGCGTGAGCAGAATACGACCTAAATCTGATCAGTAAGAGGACTTGGACAAGGCTGGGCATGTCACATGGTAAGATCTTCATCAAAGAGGAACAAAGGGTCTTTTTTCATCTTCATGACTGGTTCAAGGTAAATGTTTTTGTCATTTTTGGTTTTGGAATGAGGTGGTGGATCTGGTAATTATTTGACAGAATCCAGCAAATCGCTTCGGAGGTCATGTCAAAGATTTTGGGACTGCTTTTACATCCGAAGTTGAGGCGTACGGCAAAATAGAATTGGTTTTGCTATTGGATGCGAAAGAGGTGTCAGAAATTGGGATGAATGGGAATGACTTTAAATGCGGACGTAATATCCACTTATAATATCCACATTCATGCATCTCTGATGACTTTTTTGATGATTTCAATGGCTTGGTCAACGTTGTGGTAAAGCAGGGAGAATTCTTTGAGTGGAATCAGGCTATTAATGCTTGGAATGGGTGAATTATGTGGGGAAGAGAGATCGATGATCAGCCACTTTTTCCCTGAGTACTTCCGGGTTGCAACGCTGATCGGGCTGACCCGGAAAGTACTAAAGGGTGTGGTGGGCAAAGGAACAATCATGAATGTGGCTTTTAATTCTTTCTTAATTAGAATATCCACGGAATCTGAATCGGTGGTGGCGGATTGGAGGTTGGGGCAGATTGGGGACTGGGTGGGGATGCTGGTGACTCCGGGGTGGAATCCGTGGGATAAACCTAATAACAGATAATGTGAAAAGTTAGAATCAAGGTGGGAAGACAGTTCAACGGATAAGCGGAAAACATTGACAGGAGTAGATAAATATATTTTAGCATTTTTATTAAAGGAAGAACAGATGAGTTTGGAATGCCCCGGCTACGGGGAGAGAGAGGGGGAAGGGAAGGGTTAGCAGTGGGGGCAGGAGGGGTGACAGGTTGGAAGGAAGCAAAGTCAGGAAGAGAAGAAGAAGAGGGAACCTGTGATGTAAATGAAAAGACCGTACTTGGCTGAGGCTGGCGGAGGGTCTTGAGTGGCTGGATCGGCGCAGCGAAGAAGGAGGTGCTGGCATTTGGTGAGTGGCTGATTTTTGTTGTTTCTTTCTGGGAAGTGGTGTTGCTGGAGGAATGGCGTCCAGGAGGTGCGAATTGAGGAGGTAAAGAAGGTCCGATTTATTAGCTTTCGGGCTGATCGGGATAAAGCGTTAGAGGAAGATGGGATGGCTGCAGAGGTCTGGCGGGAGGAGGTGAGCGGGATCTGGCCTGTCTCGCAGGAGAGCTGGGAGGCCTGGTAGGCCTGCTGCCTCTGCTAGCCTCCGCAGGTTTAATAAGTGTTGAAGTTTAAAGATAAGTGCAGAAGATAAGATAGGTATAGAAGTTTATAATATATTTTAATAAGATTATTGAATCTGAAATATTCTGAAATATATACATGGATGTGTGTCTATTTATAAAAACATATAACAATAAATATACACAGCACACATATATTACGTAAACAAAAGCTTTTTTTGGATGCTAATCTTTTGACAGCAAAACGACCTGTTCTCTGTTAAGAAGCGGATGTTACTGTAGTGATTGAGTTTGAGGCATGCAGAACCATATGCAGTCTTTTATTACAGAGTCGACAGGCAGGGTCAAAACACCAGAAAACAGAGAAATTAGGATGAGACAGACTCAAGGTCGATGGAATCAGGCGGAAATCAGGGCTGGCAGCAAACAGTCAAAATACAGATAAATAATTCAAGATCGAAACACGATAAAGCAAACACAGGAAAGAATGCTCAGAATTGCAAGACTAGGAAAACAAGACTTTGCGGTGATCTGGGGTGTGAGTCTGGCTTATATGCAGGTGTTTGTAATTAGTGTGTGGGTGTGGTGATGAGGTGCAGGTGTGTGTGATTAATCCAGAAGTGAGGCATGATGGAGTTCTTCGCTGCGTCCGAAATGGCTTACTTCCCTACTATATAGTACGCGAAAAACAGCATGCGAGGCGAGTAGTATGTCCGAATTCATAGCATTCGAAATTCAGTAGGCCCGGATGACCTACTACTTCCGGCCGAATTCTGTAGTAAGCATACCATGGACACTTTCCTATCCCATGAGGCTCCGGGAGAGGAGGCATCATATTTAAAAAAAATGTGGAAAGTGGAGACGCGGCTCATTTTAAGTGTAAGCACCTCGTTGTTTATTGTGATTAAATTACACTTGTTTAACACAATCTAAACAAACGACTTATTTAAAGTTTAAATTGTCGCGCTGTTGTGACGACGCATGACACGTGACAACATCTATATGGCGTATGTAGTATGTCCGAGTTTCATTCATACCACCCACATTCATACTATATAGTACCTACTGTTTTAACGGTTGAGTAGTAGGTTCGGTTTTAAATGTAGTACCTTCTTAAGCAGTGTGCGATTTCGGACGCAGCACTGGTGATGAATGTGACTTTCTGGATGGAGTGCCCTCGGGAGGGGCTTGTGGGCACTCCAACAGGAAATCATGACAGCTACACAGGAGATAAGTGATATTAGAATGTTTATTTACAGCAGCGGGATTCAACAACGGGGGAGGAAAGAGGAAAAAGGTAAGTCTTTGCAATGAGGTATTTTTAATAATTTGCTTGAAAATGCACAGTTCAGTAATTGGGGTTTTATCTTGCCAGAGTCATAGTAGCAGAGGAGAAGCACAGAGACGATGGAGACATGGAAACTGGGCAAGACAACCACACAGCACATATATGAGGGGATCCTGGGGAAGGAGAGAGACAACGGGAGGTAAGTACAGGGTGAGTGTATATCAATCAGAGTGAGTAATAAAAGTCAAGGGTAGAGTCCACTTCAATCAAACGAGTGTGCGAGAAGTACTCGGATGACCTACTACTTCCGGCCGAATTCTTTAGTAAGCATACCATGGACACTTTCCTATCCCATGAGGCTCCAGGACAGGAGGCATCATATTAAAAAAATTACGGAAAGTGGAGACGCGGCTCATTTTAAGTGTAAGCACCTCAGGAAGAAAACGTTGTTTTTTTTTTTATTAAATTACACTTGTTTAACACAATCTAAACAAACGGATGACTTATTGAAAGTTTAAATTGTCGCGCTGTTGTGAC
>JAUMHP010000023.1:855002-871382 GCA_032361065.1 Enteromius trimaculatus
CACTGCCAAACCAGTCATGCTGGAGGATGTTGCAGGCAGCAGAACGTTCTCCACGGTGTCTCCAGACTCTGTCACATGTGCTCAGTGTGAACCTTCTTTCATCTGTGAAGAGCACAGGGCGCCAGTGTCAAATTTGCCAATCTTGGTGTTCTCTGGCCAATGCCCTGCATGGTGTCGGGCCCTCACACCACCCTCATGGAGTCATGTTTCTGACTGTTTGTGCAGACACATGCACATTTGTGGTCTGCTGGAGGTCATTTTGCAGGGCTCTCAGTGTTTCTTCTGTTCATCCTTTCACAAATGCAGAGGTAGCGGTCCTGCTAATATGTACTGGCCTGTCTCCTGGTAGTGCCTTATGCTCTGGACACTACGCTGACAGACACAGCAAGCCTTCTTGCCACAGATCGCATTGATGTGCCATCCAGGATGAGCTGCACTACCTGAGCCACTTGTGAGGGTTGTAGACTCTGTCTCATGGTACCACTAAAATAAAAGCACCTAGCAACCATTTAAAGATAAAGTTATATATATATATATATATATATATGTATATATATATATATAGCTTTGGTGACTCCTTTTTGAGTGGTAGTGTGCGGGTATGTATTGCTTAATATTTTAATAATATAGGCCTAATTATATCAAGTTTCAATTATGATTACGTTTTTGTTTAGCTATTGTCACCAAATGATAGCCTAGTCTGTTAACCAGAATAACAAGCTCCATAACAACATTTAAACAGATCCATTTAAAAAAACCCTGAACATAAAGGACAATTGTTTGGCAGCAAAATCTCCACAGTTAATACACACCCTAATTATCCTCCTCAGAAACTGGTTATTCATGAAAAGAGCTGTTTTCCTTCACCATTGGGAATGTATTAAAGCGCATTTAGCGTGTATCAGCATTAGCCCTATTAAATTACTTTTGTCCTTCTCAATGTGCTGTTTCCGCATACTTTGTATGTGTTTATTCTTTTTATTGTCTCTCTTTTTTCCTCTTTCTTTCAGCAGCCCAAGGATGAAGTGACATTATTCCATGCTTTAGCAGTGCACAAGGACATATCTTTGATCTTGTGAAGTGCTCGACAGCTTCTGGAGACTCTGGCTGAGGTCCTGCTCGTCTCTGTGGGAGTCTACATGTTTTGTGTTTGTATGTGTAGGTGTGAATGTGTTGATAGGTAAGGGAGAGGCAGAATTAATTCACCTTGCTGACGACAGATATCCCGGGAGAGCGCATGTTCAGGCAGTAATCACCGTGGCCACCATGTGCGGTAGCAGTCGGTGGTCCCTTGTTATTATCTGTGCGTGTTAAATTACCGTCCCGAGATGTGAGTAATGTGAGGCAGGTAAGACCAGCAGTGCAGCAGGCCCATCACTCTTAGCGGCAGGTGGAGAGTGTTCGCCAATGATGTTGGGAAGCACGGCGGTGGGTATATTCGGTTGCTAATTCTTCCAAGTCTTTCCCCCTCTATGGCACAACCTATTAATTCCCCTGTCCTCTTCTCATTAATATCATATGATCGTGCGGCGGAGTCTTTCCCTGTGTGATCTGTCCCTCTGGAGGATTTGCAGTCCCCTGATAACGAAGCAGAATTCCTCGTTCCCTCGCATGAACGCGGGATAATTACACAAAAGGTCTCACCCGCAGAGGCCTGAAATGGCCTCTTTGGTTATTATCTAATTAATAAAGCAGCACCGGAGAGAGGTATTCACGCCTGGGCCTTCGTATCTGACTCTGTGTCATTTCCTGACCGCAGTTTTGTCCTGTCTCGGAATTAACAGGATATATCCAGGTTTTAGCGGCGGTGGAGCACAGCTGAGAGCCCTTGTGGAGGTCATATCTGCAGCGCAGCAGAGATCTGATTTATATAAATGAAGATCTGGGTGCCAGTGGTCCATGTGGGCCGGGTCTGGGCTATTGTGTGGGAGTCTCAGCAGTGCTGCGGTAATTAAGAATCGGGGCTAAACGGGGAACAGTCACCTTGTGCTCCTCCAGGAGCTGCTCTGAAGAGTGCTTCCTGCTCCTGCAATCAGGTGTTGTTCCAAAACTTGCGTCCCCACCTCACCCTGCTCCTGTTTTATGTCATTTTAGTTAACTGAACAAGAGCGCAGGATGGCTGACTGCCAACACGCAGTGTAAAATGATTCCTGGTGAAAAAATAAAACATCAACGAATTGCTTGATTATGGCAGTATGTACTAGCAACATTCAAGATTTTTAGGTCATATGAACATGCAAAGGAAATGAGTTGTGTTCAGATAGGCCTACACTGAAAAAAGTGAAAAGAAAAGTGTGTTTTTTAATGGTTCAGTCCCATTCACAATCTTCACAGAATGCACTGGGGCATGAAAGCTTAATATGGTTGAATAGTTTGACCGTTATGCTAGAAGTGTACTTTATGCAAGTACGCAATAGTGATGGTCTTGCTGTTAGCAAGCCCAGTACTCCAGGGGTAATAGTTACCTTAAAAAATCTGTGCCATTTAATCAGATGTGTTAGTTTTTCATAAAGTTGCTGTAAAATGTCTCTTTGTTGTCATTACTGACAAATTTGTGCATGAAATCTGCTTACAAACATGTTCACAAACAAACACTCATTCATTATAATTTCATTATAAAATAATAATATAAAAAACATTTTTAAAAAAAATCACCCTGGGTGCCCTTATAATTGTGTTAGGGTGAAATTTGATTACATGCTACATTGAAAAATATTTAATAACATACAATGAAATAGTTAGAAAACCATGTTATAGCTCAAGCTGCCGGGTTCTCTGTATAAAGGTGTCAATTATGCAGACATTTTTAGTGAGAATTTGTCTTGTGCACACAAAACAAAATAATCAACTATTATTAATTATATGTGAATGAGACCCACTGGATTTAGCTAACTTGTCTAGCAAGCACTTCTTCAAACTGTTCCTGTAGACTCCCTATAAAGAGATATTTCTAAACAGTTGCTGGTAACCATTACTTAAAAAATACTTTTTATGCATATTTTTTTGCATTATGAATAGCAGTCTTAAACAATTCAAAACACAATAAACACGCAATCAAGCTTGCATAGGTGAAAATATCAGCATTTACATATTTCAGAAGAGAATGTAAATATATTGATTTTATTTATTTATAAATATATTTATAGGTGCAGATCTCTGAAGTTGCATCGTTTTTGCTTCAGGACAATTGAGAGGTCTCTAATGACTCTGATGGTTGGGGTCTATGGTTTTTCCTGCAATCAGCATACCAGGATATGACTAGCTCCGCTGAGAGAAAGAAAAGGTCCTGCGAGACATACCAAAGACATCATCTGAGCTAGTAAGTAGTCAAACCTTCTTTTGAATATAACATACATGCACAGGGACGAATGACAGAAATATAAAATCTGCTTAATAAATAACAAAGACATTAAAGGTGCCATAGAATGCATTGAGAGAATATTTTAAATTGTTCTCGGATATGTTAATAGAAGTTATGTAGCTTAGGTAAGGGGAAAAATTTGACCCTAGAATGAAACAGTCTGTTTTTGCCTTATTTGGAAGGTTCATGAATAGTAATGAGGAGGTCTGCTCTGATTGGCTGTTTCTCAACATTGCTCATTTCAGTAGCACAAACAGATTTCTACTGTCCAGCGTGAACGATGGAGGGATTAGGCATTTAACCTTATATGTTTGAGCCTGTATCAGACGAATATGCCGATTTTGTAGAACAACCTGTTGTTCTGAGATTTCACATTGACCCTGCTGAATGGTAAGTTATGGGCGGGTATATGCAAATGAGGTGAGCGTAACTATTACGCCTCTAGACTGTTACGTAACAGTCTGTCTTGTGTTGGAATTTGACCTTTTTTCAGTCGTCTTTTGCAAACACTTGATTTATATAAGAAGTAGGAAACAATGGTGTTTGAGACTCACAGTATGTTATGTCCATGTACTGAAGTTATTATTCAACCATGCCAAGGTAAATTCAGTTTTCCATTCAATGGCACCTTTAAGCAATTTAGGGGGGGTCTGTATTGCCTTAAATTTTATTTTCTAAAAAACATCAAGAAATTCTCATTCAGGGCTAACAGTGAGATATATATGCTGAGCATACTGTTATCTGTGCGATAAATAAATGTATGCAATACATTTTTGCATTAGTTTGAGATTTGCAGTTTTTGTGTGAAGCAAGTGTTTGTTGTGTGCTTGTTTGTGAGTGAGGTTAATTGACAATTGTGACCTGTGCTACAAAACTTTTAACCTCTATAACACCAATGCTAGGTTCCCAAAAACATTACAATTCTGCCTTGTTAGTGTATATTTTTATTGCAGTACATTTCTAACTGATTTCTATCATCCTCAATGATCTGTTAAGCATTAAATGATGCAGTCATAGCACTTAAAAGGAATAGTTCACCCATACATGAATACTCTGTCACATGAGAATGAGTAAATGACAGAATTTAAATTTTTGCGTGATGTGCATAATAAATAGTTATTAGAAATGTTACACTAAACAACCTCAGTCTGATTGTTAAGCTCTCCATAACAATCCATTTTCTTGAACAAATCAAGTCCATTTTAGTTCAAATAGTTCAAATGTTTGCATTCAGTTGAAACATGTCTCTTATGCACACCACAAAATTACATTCAATCAATCATTACATTATTTTAATGTATTTTAAAATGTAATTTATTCCACAGATGACAAAGCTGTTGCCTGTTTTCAATGTCACATGAACTGTCAGAAATCAGTCTTATATGGTGATTTGGTGCTCAAACAACGAGACATATTATTTCTTTTCTATATACTGTATATATACAGTATATACATATATATTTTAATCTAGTTAATTGAACAATAGTGTAAATCAAAATGAGCTATTTAACAAAGAACCTTTTTTTTAACCCTTAAAAGCCATGTAAACTTTTCTCTTCCTTCCAAGTTTTATAAACAGCTTGTTTAATAAAGGCTAAGTAAAGCGCGAGGTTAGTAAGTGTTCTTAGAAATGACAGCAGTTGGTCTTTCTCTCTCTCCATAAATCCCTCAACCCTATCAGTGTCACTTATGTCCTCCTCACCTCCCTCATTTCTCTCTTGTTTCTCTCTCTCCGTCCCTGTTGTACTCCAGCTGTCAGGGGAGAGTTAATCCTGTTATCTGTACAGGCGCAGACTGACAGTCTCACACACATACACAAACACACATTTTCCCAATCCGCCGTACTGTAATCAACCAGGCTGTACACACCACTCTCCCCTCTATAATTAACTTTCCTCTCAACCGGTGTGTAACACACACACGGACTCACAGAGGCACTGCTCAATTAATTAGCCTGCCCACATGCAAACTCGAAGGGAGTGAAAGAGAGAGAGAAAGAGACTGGTTCCCTTTCGCTTTTCACTCTCTAAACTGCCCCTGTTGCATTTCAAATTCAATGAAAAAAGCGTGATAGCAAAGACAAATGAGACCTGGGATTGATGGATTTACGCTCGGCTTTATACTTGGCCTAACATGGTGCATATTGTTGGCACTTCACAGCTGAAGACAATGTGACTGAATGCATCCATTCAGGTTTGTGTTGTCTTTCCGCTGTGTTTATGTGTGTAGGTGAGAGCGCGCGAGCTTTTGTTCATGTAAATGAAAGGGAGAGCGAAAAACTAGCCAGAAACCTGCCCTGCCAACACAAAACACGCAAACACGTACGAGCAGGGAGACACGTCACTCGCAGGCATTCAGGTTGAGCTGTAGCCTTTATGTTTTTCTCAGTTTCTCTTTCTCAAGCTGTCTCTCTCTTTCTCTCTTTCTCTCTGAGGGGTAATTACAGTGGTGGGCTCAAGCCGAGTCGGTAAACGCTTCTCTTTTCCTCTTTCGCTCCCACCAAGCAAATTATGCACTGGTTACTATAGAGACCTGTTTACAAAATGTTCCTTTTGCCTTTTTCTTTCCTCCCCCCTCTGCCCTCAATCGCTCCATTTTTCCCTTCAATTTTCTGCCGCTCCCTCTATCCTGTTTGAAACTCAGTGTGTCTCCTTATGAACTGACTGATGCCTTCAACCACTTGTCCTCTTATTTCTTCCTTAGGCTCTTGTCTGCTGTCTCTATCCCTGACTAACGCACACACTTGCACAAGAATGTCAATTATATGAAAATATGATTGCGAGCGATATTGAACAGCTGTCTGTGTGTGACATAAGTGATGAATGTCTTTTTTAATAAAGGTGAAATAAAGGAAATATTTTTCTTCATATTTTGTTCTGATGACGTGCCATTTCAGAACCGGTACTGACTTATTGTGATATCTGCATTATATTTATGCATTTAGTTGACATGAAACTTCAAGCAGTGACAGTGGCTTCCTGCTGTGTGACATGCAATATTTTAATATTTCATCTAGAATTATCTGAAATGGAATATTGCTATATAGACTGTAAGATGCATGCCTGGTGAACATATTTTGGCCTAAAATCTTCTCTGGAAGTTATTGCAGTATATCCCAGGTGTCCATGTTATCAGTATGTGCGTTTTCCAGGAATCAATCCCAATATCATGTTACTTGCACATCTTATCTTGTCCTTGCTCAACTCTTCCTTTCTCTGTTCTCTGTTTGTGTTTCCTGGTTACACACACTTGTCTTTCCCAAACACTTGTTATTGGCAACCTCCTAGTGGTACCCAGTGTATTCAGAGGATGTATCTTCCCTTTTTTTCCCCTTGTTAAATTCCTTCTCATCACTCCTCTTTGCTGCCTTGGTGATCTGCACCTATTCCATCTCATCTGTCTCCCTTCTTCCCTTTTTGGGCATTTACTTTTCAGGCAGGGATTGACTTCTGCCAAAGCTGTTCAAATATGACAGCACTTAGACAATAAAAGTACACCATCATGCAGCTTGAGAGTACAGTACATAACCTGAGAAGGAATGTTTGTGATTCACACGAGTACAGCACAGCACGACATCTAAAGCAATAGTTTTAACTGGTGTTGCTACAGAAGCAACACCGATTTAGTTTTTTTTACTTTAGAAATCCAATCGTTGCCCAACACGTGAGATATACAATAGAAGTTTGATTCGCTAGCCTGAAGGCTAGTCCACACTGAGCACTTTTTTCATTTCACAACACTGTTTAAGCAAAAAATGTTTGAAAATATTTTTCATCGTTCGGCTTCTGAACACAAATTAATATATTTTTATTGAAATCAAAGAATTTTCTGACCCCAGACAGCATTGTAGCATTATTGAAAGTATCATGATGCATAAAAAATGCACATTTATGGTTGAACCATTATGCCATGTGGACTATTTTAATGTCCTGTTTCTGCGCCTGGGAATATTTCAGTTGCTTTGTTGTCTATATAGGGTCAGAGAGTTTTCAGATGTTAATCAAAAGTCTTTGTGTTTCAAAGATGAACAAAGGTCTTATGGGTTTGGAACAACATTTTTAATTTTGGGGTGAACTGTCCCTTTAAAGATGCCACATCAAGATAAAAGAAGTTGAGTTTTTATAAAAGCGTCTTAAGAGACCAAAAAGGCATGGCAGGGGTCAAAAGCGACTTTCTAGTGTGTGTTTCCGGCCAAAACACATGTAAACACACTGGATCGTGTTAGCAGAGATTGTCTTTTTATTGGGAGATACAAGTGTCTGTATTACTTACCATTGAAGAAAGTGTGAAAGTCAACTTGAATCATGTGTGCCGTGTCAGCCAATCACATTACAGCCTTGACATTACTGAATTTCAATCAGAGTTGTAATCTCGTTTACAGACACTAAAGAAATGAATGTAAAGTGCCATAAATCTTACCTGTCACAAAAAAATGTCTTGACATTTTTTAAAGTGTAAACTCTAAAATAGTTAAATCCAAAACTATTGTTAGGAGGCAAGTTGAACAAGTTGAAGATTAGCTAATAGGCTGTTGATTCATTAAATGATAACTTGTTCCCTCACAAAAGCTATTTATTCAGCATACTGAAGCCTCTCCTCCATTGACATCCATAAAAAGACCTCCGGTCTCATTCCCTTCGTACCACCAAAGCTGAAGCGTTAGCATTAGCCGTTACCATTTTTTGGCCAAAGAGTGGCTGTAATATTATCAGTTGATCATGATTTGGTTGGATACACTAACACACTGTGGCTTTGACGTCAACAACAAAATACCCTGTTGAAGAAACCAGCATACGCCAGTTAGGTTGGATTTGAAGCATGGTAACTGGTTTGAGCTTGTCCTTAGCTGGTTTAAACTGGTCATTGCTGGTTCCAGCTCATAAATAGCTCAAACCAGACCAACAAAGGACCAGACTAAGCAACCATTCTTCAAAACATACTTAACATGCAATTTATTTTTTCCCAAAAGGTTTAAAGTTGGTAAGCCTATTTACTTTTCAGTCCTAGACTATTATACTCTTTTAGTGTTGTTTTTTCTGCTTTCTGCATTTCCCAGAACAGAATCGCCACCCACCAGTTGAGAACCTCGACCCTTTGTAGAGTGCATTAGCATCCTGATTTTGTGTGTATATATGGAGACCTGGCATAATGTTTATTACCCAGGAGTCTCTGATTCCTACACAGTAACTACTCAATGTCTTTCTCACCCCTATCTTGTTCACGCAGTGCTGGGAAGCATTGTCAGCACATAGTCCAGTGTAGTGTTCAGGCAATTAATTTAGACTCTTCTTTCATCTTGCTCTGTCTTCCCTGAAAACGAGTGGTCCGCGGGGGCTTTAGGGCTTTATCGGGGCCAGAGTTTTAAGGGCAGACGTATATTAGACTGCGTAACCACTCAGATTTTGGTCTTGTGAGATTTGACTAAGGAACGTGTTTATAGAAGGCATAATTTTGGATGGTTAAAGTGCGATAGACATCTTTTGTAGGTGTGGCTGGATGTATTAAAGTGGGTTTAGGGAGCATGGGCGGCTCGTGCTGATGGGAAGTAAAAGTTAATTGTTCCCCGAGGGCACATGCAGAGCCGGAGGACGGGATAGGCTCGAGATGATGGTGCGGATTTCTTTCTCCTTCTGGTCTCCTCTACTTGTTCCTGTGTTTGTGAAATAAATAATAAATGTTTAATTAAAACTCTAATACACTGTGTTTCTGTTAATCCCAATTTATGTATTGTAATTAAGTCTGTCTCCTCAAGCTTTGTTAATTGCTCACGCGTACGTAAATATGCGAGGCAGTCGGATTGATTTGGGCTTATATGCATAATCACAGTGTTTGATTGTGTCTGCATTCGTGTGCGTGATTCTGTAAAAGACATTTGCATTTTGGTTGACACTCGGAGGTGTGTGGGCAGAGAGAATATTATTATGCTGTCATAAAGGCGGTTGATTGGTATAATGGACTGATACATAATAATACGACTCTGCTTATTTGTTTACATGTCATGATGTGGATTATATATACATCCATCAAACAGATTAGCAGTAGTTTTAGTATGTACTCTGTCTGTCCATTTGTTCATCCATCCATTCACCCAGGCTGTTTTTTTTTTTTTTGTCTGCCTGCTTTCTTAATCTCTCGCTCTTTCGCTCTGTCGCTCATTAGAGACAGAGGGAAAGTGATATCATTCTAATGATTACCCTCTTCTCCTCTCCCCCACTCTCTCGCTCTTTTCAGTAAATGAGTGAAAGTGATATCTCTCTCTAATGATCAGTGTGAATAATCGGCCTCTATATAAAGTCTTCCTTTAGTGTTGGAAATCACTCTCGCCTTTCTCCCACTCTGGCCTTTCATTATTTCCTCCTATCCATTAGCCCTTTATTAGGATGCTTCTCTTTTCATAGGCTGTTTGATAGCGAACGAGGATTTGGAGGAATTATTAAATACAAACATGCAAGATCATGTTTGCAGGTACACTGCTGTAGAAACACATGTTCAGTAGTTGGCTGGGATTTCAGCTTAATAACCATTAGAATATGTGACACACAGATAGGCCTTTATGATTTACTTTTATCAGTCGGATTTAAGTGAAAGTGTGCTGGAGTTACTTCAAGAAGCTTATTCTAAGATCTGACCCCTTTTTCCCAATTTAGTCATTTTAATGTAGTCGTAATAATGAAGAATTTCTTTACAGCTAAAGGGAAGCAGAAATATAAGTTTAGTCTACAAACTTTGCATATAATGAATTTAACAATTATCATTTAATGCCAGCTTTTACAATATGATAATACTGACATTTTCAAACTTTTTGTTTTTCATGTGCTCTGCTTTCTTTTACTTTCATAATGAGTTAAAGGCAAAAAACAAGTGAAAGCAGGCAGTTTGTTTTCATCCTTTCTAATTTTTCAATATTTATAACATTTGAAGTGAATCAAAACCTTACATCAAAGCTGTCCTAAAACCCGAATGCTTTCTTGTTTTAACTTTTTTTTTTTGGATCCACTTCATACGCTGAGTTATATATATATATATATATATATATATATAGTCACTCACACACGTTGTTATATAAAATATTATTTTATTTTAGTGTTTTTTACATAAACACAATATTTGGAATGTCAAATTAATACAAAACAAAGCAAGCAAAAAGTTGTAATGACATTTTTCTATGCTAGTATTTAACAGCAATGTGTACTGCATTAGAAAAAAAAAGTCTAGATTTGGGAACTCATCCAACTGAAAAAAAACTTGTGATTCATAAAATAACCCTCAAAAAGACATGGAAAACTGCAGTATGTATAAAGAAAAACAAAGAAAAACGGGAAAAAAGTGAAAACCAAGCTTTTTCCACGTGTTTATTTTGTGCTTACAAAAGTTTTTTTTTTTCTTTTCTCTCTTTCTAGTGTGGAGGACTTGAGTTATTAAAACGCCAACCTTTCCAACAAGAAGCAATAAATCAACCTAAAGATCCTGGGAGAGAGAGACAGAGAGAGAGAGAGAGAAAGAGGCAGAATGAGGAGAAGCAGATCTGTGAGCGCAAGGCCTTGGAGAATGGATGGATTGGTGAAAGAGAGGAAAGAGTCGAGAGACGGCAGCACTGTTAAGAAATACAACCAAAACTAAATAAAGCCCATAGGTGCTGAAGACTGAAATTGGTTTAGTGCAACTAGATGTTTTTTTTGTGTAATTCATAATGTTCTACAAACTCCATTATTGTATTACTGACTCTGCTGTGTCTCTGATACTATATAATAGCACAGTGCACAGGCACATACACTCAATCAGACTCAGCCGGGCCTGACAGGTGGAGTAAAGCTGGGTTAAACGGTTAAATAGTTTAGTCTCTGCTTAAGTGGCTGTCTCTCCTGATATCTCCCATTGTATTCTTCTCCTTTCCTTTCTTTCCCATCTTTATTTACTGCCAGATTCACATAAAAAGACATCCATCAGGATACAGTATATACACATCCAGAGCATCCTAAGTCTACAAATGTACTTACATCTATGCTTTAACGTGCGTGTGTGTGAATGAATGCATCAGTATCGTGAAGAACACCAAACACAATTAAAACCAAATTCATCAACTCTCTTACCTGTCGAAAACATCTCTCTAATTTTTTGAATCTACTGATATCAGATTTGAATCTACTTACTTCTACGGTATAGCGCCAGTTTAGAACAAGAAGCTAAAAATATATACAATACAATACCACCTTTTTTAAAAAAAAATTTTTTTATACAGATTATATACTGTATAACAAACTATAATAGCTATACCAATTATATTTAAAGTTAAAGGGACTAATTATATGGTTTTGCTACTCTAAACCTTAAAACTATAGTTAATCAAAAAGTAATTTGTTTTTATTAATTACTCACCCTCATGTTGTTCCAAACTCATAAGACCTCAGTTTATCTTTGGAACACAATATATTTTTTAAGAAATCTCAGAGATTTCTGCCTCTGAATAGACAGCAGCACAACTACCATATTCAAGGCTCAAAAAGGTAGCAAAGAAATAGTCCATGTGACATCAGGTGTTCAACCGTAATGTTATGAAGTGAACAGATAAAACCACTGATGGCAGAAGGGCAATTTTTGACTATGTCTATCGTACTTTTCAGGACCTCAACAGTGTTCATTACTTGGCAGTCAATGGGACAGTGACAAGACTCATGGTTTTCATCCAAAATATCTTAAATTGTGTTCTGTAGATGTACAAAGCTTTCACAGGTTTGGAATGACTTGGGGGTAAATGATGAAAATGAACAAATTTATTCCATATGAAAAGTTTTTTTGGGGGTCGAGTAAACCTTTAACTATGCCAATTTTAGTAAGCCTGTAAACGTGTTTAGTAAACTACACTTTTGCTAACACCATGGTTAATTTTCGTAAGGGCAGCACAAAATATGAGACAGAGCTAATAACGCCTTCTGAAGGGCACTTCGGAGTGAGAAAGATCATGGCCACCAAACTGAAGGCCGTTCCAAACCAAAATGCTCAAAACTAGTGACTTCAGACGGCCCTATAGAATAAAGGATTTCAAATGGTGGATTTCAAATTGGAAAAAAAACAAAAACAAAAGTATCCATCACAGACTTTATAATGCTTTAACTGATTATAATGGTAATTGTATTGGTTGTAATGGGAAATGTTATGGTCCCTATGGGTCTCTACTGTAAACCCTAATGTTGTCTTTACTTAAACAATCAAGTACTGTTGACTAAACATTACTTAAAATTTTGCATTTTGGTCCCATTGCTTAAATATATGAGTTAATGAACTTGAACTAAATTGATTGAGTAATCTCGTTGCCTCGATTTAACTGAGTAATGTGGTTTCCCAAAACTTGCATATGTACAGTAAGTTTAGTTACCTTAGAAGTTTTGTAGACTATACTTAAATCGGTAATTTGTTTGCCTTTATTAGAGTCTTGTTAAAACCACTGAATCCTATGTCCCAGAACACACTACAGGAAACCATTTTTTAATGGTTTCAATGGTTAATAGTTAATGGTTTGTAATAGTATTTGTAGTGGAAACCATTAGAAGTTCTTGTTTTTATTTTTTTTTTCCAGGGCTCCCATGATTCTTTGTGTAGATTTAATTTGTTAAAACGTAAGTAGCTTGAAAAGAAGATGCAGAGAAGTATAACAAACAGCGAGTGAGTCATTTAGAATTAAGGTTAACTTTTTAGTGCTATGCTTGATTCGTTGAAACAAGTAGGACTACCTTGTTGAGGGAAAAGCTGCACTGTCACGCTAGTACAGTTTGCAGCTTCTTCATATGTTAGTCTACACTCTTTTTTTTTTTTTTAGAAAATGGGAAATAGGTTGGATCTCACATTCACAGATTATGCGATTAAAGCGCTGTGACTCACAGTAGAGATGAGTTGAGGTGCTCCTACGGCTCTGATAAGTGTGGTTTAACCTCATGACGGTGTATCCGGACTCACAATGCAATTGAGCATCTACGCGCACTTGATATGCTGTTCTCACCTTGAAGTCACTAAACCTCCTGGTGGAAGAGAGTAAAGAAAAGAAACATTTGACTAAACCATGACACCACGGGCACAGCAAAACTCGCCGAGCGACTTAATCAACCTTCCCATGATTTTATGTTTTATGGTGAAATGCCTGGAGAGAAGCAGAAATTGTCTAGACATAACATTAGCGCAGTGTCGTAAGGGAGATGAGACATTATTTCTTTGAGCGTATGTAATGTCTCAGAGGAGAGAGGTTTTTAGTCTATTTCAGGAAGAATACTATTAAACCAGCTAATGACCCAGCAGAACTGAAATCCAAAACCATGGCAACAACTGCAAAAGAGCCACTTCTCTAATTACATATTAGCAAAATCGGATACTGTAATTAAAGAAAATTAAATATGGAGATTAAACAGATCTAGAATGGCAACTATGTTCATGGAAAAGGATTTGTCGTGTGTTTTAGTTATTTGGTTATTTTTGTGCACCAGTGAACACGTCCACAATTATTTTATTGGCATTGTTAATATATTTTTATTTATTGACTTGATTGACAAGTTGTGTAAAATAAGTCCTTAAGTTAAAAAATATGTGATATGATCAAGAGCCAATTTTGTCCTATTCATATTTCTTAGTGAATTTAACTTAGTTAAATATTATTTAATATAATATATAGATATTTAAAAACTCAGAGTCAGAAGAGTAAGTGGTGGAAAAAAGTTCATAAAAATAATATAAATGATCACACAGTCCCTTGTGACTGTGCCATATTGACAAATCTAAATTCTTTCATAATTTGAATAATTCATAATTGTTTTTATGAAATGGCCGTGATAATTAAAAATAGTTTTTTTGTTTTTCCAGGGCTCCTGTGATTTATATTTATTATATTTTTTGTGTATATTTAATTTGTTAAATCAAAGTGGACAGCAACCAAAACTCCTAGAAATGAAAACTGATAATCCTAGATATTTATTTATTTTATTTTATGTACTTTATGAATTATATATACTCTTTACTTTTATCTCTCTAATGTACTATTGACCCATTTAGTGTGAACACGTTCTGTTTTCTGTTTTGAGAATCATTTTTTCTTTACAGCAAAAGTTATCCTACACTTATAAAACTGCACGGTTATGTCATTTTATGCCCTGATTTTCTCCCCCAGAAAGCCCGTTCAGGCAGTCAGATTTGATTTGTAATTTCTGTCACCCAGCTGGTGCTGATCAGCCTGTGAATGCTGGAGGTTATGAAACTATAATATCTCTCATTTGTTCCATATTTCTAACATCACTCATAAATGAGATCTATATTTTCAGATCTAGCTCACTGACTTACATCATAACTTCCCCCTTTGGCTCTACTTTGATTGTTTATATCCATTTGCCGCACAATAGGAAGATACATCAACAAATCCTAGAAATTGCATATGTATTGCATTTTTGACAATCCATTCATTTGTTTGTTAAATTGATGGTTAAATCATTCTGTCGTTTAAATTTTAAATTATGAATTAAACAGAAAATACATTTTTCCTGTTTGTTTTGTTAAGCTGTTTTTATTCATTATTTTTTATTCATTTTAAGCCCCCCCCCCCCCTTTTTTTAATTTAGAGAAATATAACTATTTTAACTTGTGAGCTATAGATAGATAGATAGATAGATAGATAGATAGATAGATAGATAGATAGATAGATAGATAGATAGATAGATAGATAGATGATAGATAGATATGAAATTTGCTAGTCAAAATTCTACACCAGTTTTTTCTGTATAGATAGATGGATTGACAGATAGATAAACGGAGGTTAAATGGAGCGAGGGAGAGCAGAAAGAGAGACATGGTACATTGACAGACTAAAGAGAATGAGTGAAACAATAAAAATTGTGCTGACGCTGAATTTCATGTCTATAATAAAAGAGAGCAGGAGGGGTCAGAGAGAGAAGAGGTTAAAATAAGGATGATGAAGATGATGATGGGGGAAGGGGCCCGTGTGAGTGAGGTACCGCCACAAACAGGAAGCACAAACTAAGACACCAATATGTTAAAAAGGAAGAGAAGAAATAGAATAAAATGAGCAGAGGGAAAGACAGAGGAGAGAAAGGCTGGGATGAGGGAGGAAAGAGAGAGGAGAGGGGAGATGATGGATGCTCTGCTCTCATTTTGTGCCCCCTAACGAAGACTCTAATTAGTGTTTGTGTAATTCTGCACTGTCTTCACTGCCTGCTCATCTTAATTAACTACATTCATCTTCACCTCCCTCCTCTCTCTCGTTCTATCCCTCGCTCTCTCAGTCTCTCCCATTGCTCTCTTAAAAATAACGCAGACTGACTGCGTCCCACCTGGAGCAGATCTGCTTTACTGTACTGTACCTCCTCCTCACTTGCACACGCGCTTGTTCTCTCTCTGCGTGTCAATAAAAGTTTAATTGGTATTATTTTGAGGGATTATAATACTCCCAAAGCATCGAAGTATTTGCTTATACAAGTGCACTTGATGAATAATAAGAGTTAATGATGGAAAATGTTACATGAGGAATATGAATACATCAGAAGTGATCCATATCCATGTTCTTGATTTAAAGTCACTAATTTAAATAGTTTTATTGTTATTTTTGTGAATTTGGAACATCATTTAGTCTGTTTCAGTTCTGAATCCATTGATCATTCAGTCCTTCGTTTTTGGTCCTGCTTTTATCATTATTATGCTGTGATTGCTGACTCTGTAGTTGCTCAGATTTGTCTTTGGCAAGAGTCCTAACAGTAATGAGACATGCTGCCATTTTATGCTCTCGTTTTAGGGGCAGGAAGCTTTTTAAATTGCTTTGTGTTTGGAGTTTTATTTTCCATATGTTTCCACATGAGTATTATTTTCCACGTATTGCTTTTAGTTTGTGTGTCTGATCTGTTGGCAGATCTCGGTGGTGTAAAAATCACAGTGATGCTGTACTGAATTCAAAACATTAGTTCCCCTTCAGTCGAGTTCACTTCGACGTTACATATGGGATCTCGCATGAGAGACCAATCGCCTTCGAGTCC
>JAUMHP010000023.1:881187-891892 GCA_032361065.1 Enteromius trimaculatus
GTGAGTGTATTTATATATACATAAATATACACAGTACATACATATATTATGTAAACAAAAATCTTAATTCTTTGTCAGTCAATTAAAATCCAAACATTAATTAATTGTAATAATCCATTCAATAATTAATTAATCCTTTAATTGTACTAATCCAGTGAGATTTTTGTTTGTGCAAGGAGTCTAACAACAGCCAGTGCTTTACACAGAGATCTGGGGCCTATTTCAGAAAGGAGGTTAAGTGAAAACTCTTAAGTATGTAAACCCTGAATTAAGGGAAGCTCTGGGTTTTCTGTTTCAAAATGGGTAAACTCTAGAAAGCAGGGTAAATCAAGCCTGTTTCTTAAAGAGAGGTAACTTTCAGTTACCGTGGTAACTGGTTGGGAGCAGGTTTTCTTTGCTCAACCCAGAGTTTTTTTTAATCTCCTTCCCCGTTTTACAGTGCAAGCGATGTTTAAATAGCTTATTAATTCATGCATGCTGCAAAAATGCTTTTCTTGCTGAGAATTTTTGTGCTATTTTAAGTACAGATATCTAAAAATTATTAAGATGCATTTTCTATAGATGAAAAATGGGCTAATTTAGTCTTGTTTCCTGGAGGATTTTGCTTTTAAGTGCAAACTTGTAAAATTGTCCGCCATAAGAAAAATAATCTTAATGCTAACAGAAACGAGAATATTGAATAAGATTTCATTTCTTACCCCAATGGCAGATAAAGTCTGCAGATAAATTTGCCATGGGTAAAATCAGAGAAAAATGCACTTCATTCCTTGAATTTCCTTCGGGATTTTCTGTGTTGTTGAATGCATTGATGACAAGCACATCTCCATCATCGCACTGAAAAGTAAACTGATACCAAAATACTGTTTGGTATGGAAGGATGCCAGATGTAAGGGTAGTATGAGATATATAACCACAGCTGTTAAATAAACAAATTATTCACTATTTATTTGCTATATTTTACAAATAAAAAATCAAAAGTTATTCTTTTTCCTTTTTGTATTTGAGAATTCTTCCAATACTTCCAATTCTTCCAATACCTCTTCATCAGTCAGTGACGCTGCTGGTTTTCCCCCCTTTTTGGGTGCCTCTGCCTTCTTGAGCTGTGGATTTTTAATTTAATTAAGAAATGTAACAGGTTGGATTAGAGAATCTTTAATTATGTGAAAAAAACAGCAATGCATTGAATAGACACTGAATGATATTTAATGTCATATGTTTGTAGTCATTTAGCCTACACCCATGAACCTTTCATGCTTAAAGCTTTACCTTGTTTGAATTTAGTTTTTTATATTGGCTACTTCATTTTTAATGCGGCCACTTTTTGTTTTCTTTTTTTAAATATTATTACAAAAATGTACAGGTTTCACCTCTTAGTTCATTATAAAGCATTTTGAATCTCTTGGTAAGTCAGCTCAAGAGTTTAAACTCAGGAGTTGGTTGAACCTCCTTACTGAAACTGGCCCCAGATCTCATCATTATCCAGTCTATTGGGAATGACACAAAGAAACAGAACAAACCAAGACAGACTAAGCTTCCCACCCAACCTTTAAAGCTACAGTACTGTTAAATGATTTAGGCACTTTAGGTAAAAATGCTTTAAAATGATGATGCTGTTAAAAGTAATACCATAAATAGATTTAATCAATTAACTACATTTTAAAAACATTTGGTGTGACCATCCTTTGCTTTTAAAGTATTGCTATCAAATGATTAATTGCATCAAAATAGTTTTCGTTTAGATAGTATATGTTTGTGTGCTGTATATATTTATTTTTTATATGTAAATACATACACATACAATATATATTTTGAAAATATTTACATCTATATACATTCCAACAAGTACAAGTACACAGTCATATTATGTAAACAAAAACTTTTATTTTGATGCGATTAATTGTGATTAATGCACTTGTGAATAGATGTTAAGGTTTCTTGAATCTTATATTTTTTTTACAATTATCCCTTGTTATTTTCCCTCTGCAGTTACAACTTTAAGACCTGAAATTGGAATGGTTATGTATGATGACCACAAGCAGGTAGGATGACAGACTCTTCAAATTGTGATAAAAAATAATAGCTCTTAGCACTTATACTGTATACTGTCTTAACAAGCTTGGTTTTGACCTTCTCCCATAAAATTACACCAAAACTTAAATAGAGTTACTACAATATATGATATGTGCATACATCATAGCTTTGTGATGAACAGAGCTTCAGCAAATAACGATTTTATATTATTTGTATCCCTGGACCCTAAAACCAGCTATAAGGGTGAATTGGAAATTGAGATGTAAGAATAAATAAGATTCCCATTGATGCATGGTTTGTTAGCATTGCACGATATTTGGCCAAGATACAACTATCTTTTTTTTTCTTTTTGGTAAAATAAACCTTATGTTATCCAAATGCAGTTCTTAGCAATGCAATCAAAATTTAAGCAATCACTAATCAAAAATTAAATTTTGTACAAAATATTTTTATTTAACATGATATTTAATTAATACCCTAATAATTTTTGGCATAAAATAATAAATAATTATTTTATTTGTCTTTTGCTACATAGGGTAGAGCGGAGGAGAACATGCCCTTAAGGAATGGGTTGTTTATAAAAATTGTGTAAAACAAAGCTTAAATGTGTTCAGAAAAGTTATATAGTTTTAGTGATACTGACATAAATTATAAAATGTCCAGTTTTCATATTATTGGATTTTTTTTTTTTAAATAGCATTTTTTACCAAAGGGGCGTTTTAGCCCACCAATGGGGGAGAACTCCCGGATGGGTGGGGTAAAATGCCCACAGTATGACAAAGCAATTTTCTTTAAAAATTTACAGCAAAGAGTTTGTGCAGTTTAAGCTTAAAATAAAAAAGAATATAATCACTATTATGGATGAGAAAATTATAAGTGCCAATTTGACAAACAATTATTGGTGCTTATTATGACTGGTTTTATGGTTTTGTACTGCTTAAACTCTTCTTCAACTAATGCCAGAGTGAATTACAGAAGTTTTTTTTTTTTTTTTTCCCCTGGAGGTTTCAGTAGCAGATTTACCAGGACTCATTGAAGGTGCTCACATGAATAAAGGCATGGGACACAAGTTCCTCAAGCATGTGGAGAGAACCAAGCAGCTCATGTTTGTGGTACTGCTTTCTGTCTGTAATGAGAACTTAAATATTAGTGACTGAGAGCTAAATAGTAATCTCGTGTTCTGATGTTTCAGGTGGACATCTGTGGGTTTCAGTTGGCCAGTAACACTCCAGTTAGGTCTGCATTTGAAACCGTGGTTCTTTTAACCAAGGTAATAATAAACACAACCAAGTTCAGTTCTTTAAAAAATAATAGGAATATGTGACAATTAAGACTAATTATGGAATAATGGCAGCTGAAATTTTAGCTTTACCATCACAAAAAAAAATTACATGTTTACTTATATTAAAATAAGTTATTTTTAATGCTAATAATATTTTACAATATTTATGTTTTTGCTGTATTTTTTGTATTAAAATAATGCAGTGTTAGTGAACATAAGAGTTTTTTTTCCTCAAAAAATATTATAATTTTTTTTATCACAAACCTTTGAACAGTAATGTGCAAATGAACACACACATGCTTGCACATATATCATATATACAGTGGGTACAGAAAGTATTCAGACCCCATTAAATTTTTTACTCCAGTCAGTATTATCAAACATAGCTGGACTCAAATGAAGGTGTAGAACCAGCTCAAGGCTGATCAGAAGAAATGGACAGCACCTGAGTTAAATATATGAGTGTCACTGCAATGGGTCTGAATACTTAGGTCCATGTGATATTTCAGTTTTTCTTTTTTAATAAATCTGCACAAAAGAAAACATTACTGCTTTTCTGAATGAAATGCATCTGCGTATATGATTGTGATGCATAAAATGCTCTTGATTTTCTCTGTTAATCAGGAACTGGAGTTATATAAGGAGGAATTGTTAGGCAAGCCAGCGATCCTGGTCATAAATAAGATGGACCTTCCTGAGGCTCAGGATCATCTCAGAGAACTGGAAACTCACTTGGAGAACCAGGAAGGTAGGTTTAACAAGCTAATACTTTCAGCACAACTTTGAGGAAAGGTATTGATTCAATTCAGAGGTTGACTACTGTATACTGTGTCTGCATTGAAGAAGATTGATATCATGACAGTAGCTGCTTTTTTCAATCAAGTGGTTTCAATATGGGGTTCTGTAAATCTCCAGATCAGGTTTTTTTTATGTACTTTGTTAAATATGGAGATGACTTACTCAAGATGACTTCAAAGGATGTACCAAAGAGGTTTTTAACTGATATCAATTGCATACTGTATGTAGAATTATATAATGTCAATATATACTTACTGTATTTAAAAAGCAGTCAGGGAGCAATTTATTACATTTGTTAAAAAGATGATGTTTTACACAAATATGTGTATTATAAAGGGGAAAGTCAGTCTTGAGTTTCTTTTTGCTGAAGTGCAGGCCTAATGTGATTGTACACTGAACACTGAGCTTGATGGCTGTGTACGTGCAGTGGTCCTCAGTTGATAACTCAATTAAGTGATGCTGTGTTTTCCTAGAATCAAGCCGTCTGTTTCCTGAGGATGTCATCCCTAAAAGCCTAATTAATTTCACGCACATCGTTCCAGTCTCAGCCACAACTGGCCTTGGTCTGCCCTTGCTCAAGTCCCTCATCCGTCGATCACTTGAGGAGCAGGACGTCATAGAAAGTGAGAGTCAGCGCGATGAGAGGCTACATAAGTTGAGAAGGGAGATTCCCACCTCATCCATACCCAGCTGGGGGTTTCCTCAACCGACCTGAGATCCCACAAACAGGTTTGAAATAGCAGCCCTTAAACGATCATGAAGGATACTGGTGAACTATTGCAGACATGGGAAACATGCAATATGTGCAATAAGCAAAACTAAACTAAAACTAAACTGATTTGCTAAATCAGCCTGTATAGTAGAGACTACTATCTGTGCCTGATAAGTGTTTAAATGTTGAAAAGCTTTCACGTAATGCATTGCTTGAAGTTGGTTTTAGCTGCTCTCCCAGTCTGGTCATGCTGGTCTAGATTGCTGGTTCTAAAGGTGTTTTGGGAACTTGTCAACATTACAACAAAATGAAAATACTTTTTTCCTAACGAAGTAAGATGGTTAAAAATGCTCTCTATGAAAATTATTTTCTATACTTTATTCTATAAAAAGTGATCACTTGGAGTTTTAGCCAGTTCTTGTTCAGTTAGCTGCTTTGTTTTTCCAAGGGTCAGAGCTCTGCTGCCATCTGCTGATTTTTCATGCTGCTGTTTGTGATGTAGGTGTTTTTTATACCCTCATTGTTTAATCCTGTATTATTCTGTACCAGAGTAAAACGATGTAAAACACTTGCAATAAAGTTAGGAATTACAAGTTGAAATGTACATTTTGTCTATATTAAATATCTAGTTCATCTGCAGGCAAGTGACAGCTCCACCGTCTGCCACTAGGTGCTACTAAAATCTTGCAGATTTCATGCCAAACCGGAGCATGTAGCTCCTTTTCAACTCAAACAGTAGGCTGTTTCAGATGCTTTCTGCCACTAGAATCCTTTCTACCATTAGTATATAAATCATATAAGTATATAAATCCAGTCTTTATCGGATTATGTCAGGCAGCATCTGTTTTGTTATCCAAAACCACACGAAACCATAAAGCAGTTAGAGCTGCATTTTATTCAATCAATAATTAGTAAATATATTATTATTAATTGTCTTGTATCAGATTGGGAGAGGAAGCGGTGAGAGAACACGAGATGAAGTGATGGTAAAAATGAGCATGTTTTATTGAATATTTGTAGTTCCATCAGTGTTTTAGTGGCCAGCTGAACTTCATTTGGTAACATGCATTAGAAAATGACCACTTTACAGCGTATATCCCTTATAACCACACAATCATTACATCATACCATTATAAGATAACCTCAAAAAGAATTATCTATAATAGCTAGCATTACAAGAGCACAGACAATGAGAACAAAAAATAAATAAATGAATAACAAAAACATAGAAATGAAGCAAAGAAACATTTTAGACATTCCAGAATTTTCTCCACATTCAAACTCACTTTAATCATTTTGTTTTGTGACATTAAATTGAGTTATGATCCATTACAATATACATTTAAAATAATGTTTATGCAGTGATTGCAATATTTCATATTACACATTTCATATATGTGTGTGAAACAACGACTTTATCATGGAAATCAGTAGACCAAAATTAGCATGTTGTTACATTACAGATAACTGCAGATGTATTCTGTGTAAGCATCTCATTAAATGAAAATACAAGTTTAACAGTATATACCAGAAGACTAAAGGTAGGTTGCTTTTATATTCAACTCATGTAGTCAGACATAGAGAAATCTCAGGATTAATTTACCAGCAAACAGAAGCAAGCCACCAATAGGATCAGAGAGGAAGTACTTGGGCTGCAAAATATGCCTGGACAATCACTAAAAGAAGAGAAAGAAATAATACACTGTCAGCCGCACTAAAAAAACGTACGGTTCAGAATGTGAAATGTGATTTATTGTAAATTGTAAACTTCTGATTAGTCACTCATAGCTGATTGTTATTTTTGCTGCATACATGGCAACCTTTTGTAATGTTACAGAGGTATCATCTAGCAGAATGATGCTTGTTAATTAAATTGTTTAATATCATAACATTTCAGTGTATCTCTGAATGATCAGGGACATGTTTGTTTGCATTTTGTTTAATTTTACTTGAATGGAAAGGTAACTTCAGCCTGAGACGCTGCGTTATTTACTTCATAAAACCTACTCTAAATGCCAAAGAGAAATATGATGTCATCATCCTTGATAAACTTTCTTCTAGTGAGATCATCTTTTATTATGACTGCAATTTCAGGACAGCAGCAGCAGGCCATCAGTCTCAATCCTGAAGTTAGAGCAGAGCTGATGATCACCCAACCTGCCCCCAACAGTTACCACTAATTTTTATTTCTATACACACACACACACGTATATCTTTATATAAACACGAAAAAGTGGAGGGAGGAGCCTAAGGTGTGGGGGCAGGCCTATGGATTCTTTTTCCCCTAACTTTACTCACTATACGCTGAACCCCACCACTACTGTAAACACCCAGCTATACTTCATTTTCTTCCTTCCACTTCATCTTGCACACAGCTGTTGATGCATAGCTTTCGAAGTATATTTAACTTCAGATTAATAAGTTAGACACATGCACGTTATCACTTAAAGGACTGTTCTGTCTCAACCTGCGCTGACTCAAAAATTGGGGTTACATACAGACAGACTGTTGGGATGACCAAAGTGTACTTTTAACTTAACCTCACTGAGTCCATCTCCACTCTAATGTCCAGTCTGAGACTGCTGTCACGTGTGCACTTCCAGTCTGCAGCTGGTTTATGTAGTAGTAGTTCAAAGAATATTCACCTTGTAGCACATGGTCTCTGCCTGACAACTGCATCAAATGAAATCTTGAAGTTTTTCACCGTCACTTTATGGCAGGGTAGAGAGTTCTTCTTAAGTAGCCCTGAGATATCCTATCCTATTCAGGATTTGTAAACAAAACTTCTCTAAATGTTCTCAGAAATCTGTAAGTCACAAAGTTGAATCTTCTTCTAATTCTGCTCAATTACTGCTAATACAGTGTTTTATTTAGGATAAAATTGTGAAGGTAATTCACAAAACCTACCTTGCATGGTGAAGAGGAATATGATGTCACCACCCTTGATAAACTCTCTTTTAGTGAGATCCTCTTTCATTATGGCATATTTATAGCCCCAAAACGTACCCACTTATACTGTCTCATTGCCAATGACGACTGGAGTTCCAGTTTTTCGAGGATTACCCCAAACACTGACATCTGTTACAACAAAATATGGCTTTTAGGCTCTTAAACGCTACATGTGATAACCTCTTCTCTTGAGCTAACTAAAATGCTGCAAGTAAACATGGTACGAGACAAAAAAATTTAGATTCTTACTGGAATAAATCAAAGAAGGTTCCGTTGTGAAGCTTTTCTCAGAGGACATGCGCTTCTGTATGTGTGGATTCTGGTCAAGCATCTGGAAGGTTATTTGTCTCCATGAACAAGGCCACTCCAGCTCCTCATCATATACACCAGATACCATTCGAACATCTATTAAAAGGTAATTCTGATTCAATATTAAGAGAGTCTGAAAGCGATAACCGTCACCGGAGTAATACAGTGGACTGTACATCCTAGTGCCTGGTGTACTGTTGTTCAAAACCTTCTCAAAGTTTCTGATCTGCCATGTGTGAGGACACTCAGTCTCTGAAATATTGATATCATCCAGTGAAAATCCTCCACTGGAGTTTCCAGCTGATTGTGGATCCATTACCGTTGCTGAAGGCATTTTTATCATAATGCATCACAGAATAGTAGTCATATGGGGTGCCTTGGGTGGTGGTCTGGTTCTCACTGTATTCATTGAAATTGTACGCCATCCCTGAAAATAAAGACTGGATGGAATTCTTGATGTGGTTGTAAGGAATAGGTTATTTAAGAGCTGATTAGTTAAATGGACACTGCATTCAGCATTTGCATACATTTCATTAGGTAATTAAATGACTCTTTTTATGTCATTAATTAGCTATTTAGTTTCACTCTTTTTTCTAAAAGACAATTAAAGTTAAACAAAAAGTACAGGGCAACCTGTAATGATGTTTTTAAAGTTAATGGTCACATAATCATCTCTGTCATATCTTGACTGTTCGTGATAAAATCCCAGTGCATGGAGAAACTCATGTTCAACAATGGCTTTTATCCCACAGCCATTTCCAATGGACAGAGCCTGAGCGCCAGAAAATGCACAACCGACGTATGACCAACACCTGAAAAACGTGAGAGAGCACATTCACACAACACAGTTATACTGATGTGTAATGCAAACAGCTCTAGAATGAATATTTCTTTTCACAAAAAAGGCACACAAGTGTCAAATAACACAAATAGAAGTAGTACATGTAGTGAACAGTATAAAATGCTAATGTCTTCTTTTATGTTGTTGTTTTCTGTCCATTTAATTAATAATATACTAAATATTATATTTTGCAAAAGCTTATACAAGAATTACAAATTTTCCCAGTCTTTTGACCGGAAGTTTATTCACTGATATATATTCAATATACATGTAGACTAGGATATATATTACTAACTGGAACGTCAAGGTTACCTATTGTAACCCCCGTTCCCTGATGGAGGGAACGGAGACGTTATGTCGTGACGACAGACTGGGGTCTTGACTTGGGAGCCCTGATTCGCTCTGGTATAGAGAAAACGCCAATCAAAATTCATTCTGACTGGCTAGTGGAATTTGCATGCAAGGCCGCATGCAAGGCCACTCCCCGCCACGCTGGGTATAAATACTGTAGGGCACAGCTGCAACCACTATTCAGATATTGCTGAGGAGCCGAGAGCCAGGCCCCTCTGGGCCCTCAGCGATGGGGCCCGAGGTGATGGCAGAGGGACATAACGTCTCCGTTCCCTCCATCAGGCCAAAGTCACAACCTTCCCACGCTCCTGCGCAAGACACTTAACCACGGCGCCGGTAGGGACCACTGGAAGGTCATTGCAGCTGGAGGGAGCCAAACTGTGTGTTCCTGAACTAGAGAGTATTTTAAACTCTAGAGAAGGGATTTCGACCTTCATGAGGATTGATCAGATCCTCCTCTTTGTTTCAGTTTGGCAGACCGCGGGGAGCGCTCTAGGGAGCACTACGGAGGACCGCAACCTGCCCGCAGGGAGGTAGTGTGCGGTATGCAGTATGGAATGTCCCACTGGGCACTGTCACATGCGCATCATGCCTAAGGGTCTAGTTCCGCCCGCAGGGGGAAAGACTAGACGCACATAGGTGGGCCAAGGGAAGACACGAGCTTTCCAATTGGGAAGCTTTCTCGTGGAAAACCATCGCATGAGATTACCCACAGAGAATCATACATGCGGCCACGTATCCCAGTATAGGGGCTGACCTTTCGGGCATGCAATCGCCTGGAAACTGGGCCTAGTGCCAGACTGCTCCGCCCAGTCTGAGAACCGCGGGTGCTTGGAGGATGTTCAACCAAGGCAACAGTTGGGAATGATATGCGCTCTGACCCTTGTTTAGAGGATATCGTTGCAGCAAGCGTGACACCAAGCGATCTAATGTTATCTGTTTTGCAAAAGAGAAGAAGAGACCTGTACAACCCGGAGGTTGTAATACCGTGCGAAAGTATTTGGTGTCGCCCAGCCCGCAGCTCTACAAATATCTGCTAGCGAGGCCCCGTGTGCCAACGCATGGGAGGACGCTACACCCCTGTTGGAGTGAGCGCGCACCCCAAGAGGACACGGCTCGTCTTAGGCCTGGTAACTCAAGACGATGGCATCCACTATCCAGTGGGCCAACCCAGATCCTTCCTCAGAGATATGCGCCAGGTAGGAGCTGTCACGAGGAGCATGAGTTCCGTAAACCAGGTCCGGGTGGGCCAGTATGGCGCAACCAACAGGACCTGTTCCTCATCGTGCCTAACCTTGCACAGTGTCTGTGCGAGCAGGCTCACTGGGGGGAAGGCATACTTGCGTACACCTTGCGGCCAGCTGTGTGCCAGTGCATCCGTGCCGAGGGTCCCCTCGGTGCGGGAATAAAACCACTGGCAGTGGGAGGATTC
>JAUMHP010000023.1:901627-913295 GCA_032361065.1 Enteromius trimaculatus
AAGCTGCTTTGCAATGATATGTATCATGAAAAGCGCTATACAAATAAATTTGAATTGAATTGAATTGAATTGAATATGTCTGACCCTTCTCCTGTGAAATTTGATGAGCCATGATCCAGCTTTGCTTGCAAATACTGAGGTGGTCTTTTCATACCCATGGCACCATGATACCATGACCTATTGCCATTTATTACCAATGAAAAAGTTTAATGTGGATGTTCTATAACCTTTTCACTTTTATTTTGTAAATGCCCCAACTTTTTGGAATTTTATTTTGTTTTTGATTGAAATATGTAATATTTTTTATATATATATACCGTATCAAATTAAGAAGAGAAACCCATTAAAAATATTTTGATTGTATCTGACAGCTGAGCTTGATCTATCACATGCTTTGCATTTATTTTTTGGGTGAACTATATGCTTTTTTAAAAAAAAGCTTCAGTTCTCAATGAATTTCCCCTAGGGTATATTTGGTAGAGCAGTGAACTTAGACTGAGCCAATAAGTTATTTATAAGCAGGTCAGTGGTTCACACTGCTCATGAATGTGAGTGTGGCAGACCACAGAAGGCAATGGTATGGTAATGTTTGATTAGTGTTAATGCTCATTGTATTTTAAAAGCATGTATGCCTTATTTTCAAATTGAAGATGTTGTGTTTGTCAGTTACTTGTTGTTTAATTAACAATGGATGTGACAAATTTTACAACATACACCCTGATGGAACCATACAATGCTAAAGCATACAGATATGCTTATTTCACATGCTTTCTCTTCCTCTATGTTATGATACTGTTTGTGAACATTTGGCTCACTGTAGTCATTGCCTTAGAAAAAGCCCTTCATGAACCAATGTTTATTTTTCTGTGTAATCTTTGTGTAAACGATATTTATGGAACAACTGCATTTTATCCTAAATTCTTACACGATTTAATGTTGAATTCATATGTAATCCCATCATATATGTGTGCATTCCAGGCTTTTGTTGTTTATACTTATGTTATGTGTGAATATTCTACATTAGCAGTGATGGCATATGACAGACATGTGGCCATATGTCATCCTTTAGAATATCACTCAAAGATGAACAGGTTTTCATGTAGAATATTTCTTTGCTTATGTTGGGTCATTCCTTTTCTTAATATGTTCATTGCTGTTTTCTTGTCAAATAAGTTGAGACCATGTAGAAATCATATTGAAAAGTTGTATTGTGACAACTGGTCAATTGTAAAACTCTCATGTGAATCAACTGTCATCAATAATATTTACGGGTTTTTTTTTATTTCATTGTATTTTGCCCTTGTGATTGCAATTATTGTGTCCTATGTAAAACTTATTATTGCCTGTAAAGCATCATTAGAGTGTAGAAGAAAATTTTGGCACACATGTGTGCCTCATGTAATTTCATTGATAAATCTCACTGTTGCAATACTTTTTGACAGCATCTATAACAGATATGGATCAAGTAATTTCCCTGTACATCTGCATAGTTTTTTGGCTTTAGAAATGATTGTAGTGCCACCTCTTTTAAATCCTATAATCTATGGCTTAAAACTAACAGAAGTTCGCAAAAGAATTCTAAACTTGTGCATGAAATATACTAAAAATGACAGGATATGAAATATATTGTGTATAAGCTGTAGTCTATTCTGTCAGAAAAGAAAAAAGAAAGAAAGGAAGGAAGGACGAAAAACTGAACTGTAGCCTGAACTTTATATAAAGATACAAGTCAAGGAAGATCACGCAAAAATCATGCTTTAATCCTCTCATTACTGTAATACTGATTTTACTGTAACAAAATACACCTTAATAAGGTGATCAGGACTTCAGGTATCACCCTGAAGGTGGTTTTGTAATAATGATTGTCTGTCTGAATTTTCCCACATTTACACATGTAGTTATGAAATAAACATTTATCTATATTAAATTATTACATTTAGTTTACTTTTTGTACACTGTACTTTTAAACTTCCAATTATTAACTTATTGCCCTAAAAAACAAACAAACAAATAAAATGGTATTTACAAAAGCATTTAGATTTAATAATTTAGTGAACCATTCACAATAAAATGTATGTACGTTTATATAAAGAGTTAGAAATACCTGTATCAATCTAATATGTCATGTTTATTTATAATGTCATTTATATATAATGCCAGAACTTTTTGGTAAAATATCCTTCTAACTTAATGTTTGCCATACTTATGTTAGGTTTTCAAGTTGGAAAAAAGTTGACACACTTCTTGCAGTCTGCACACTGAACCAAAAAAAAAATTAACAAAAAAAAAATCATCAAGTTTAAGATAAAATCAACACTTTCCTTGAAAAAAGGCAAACATTTAAGCAAACTTGCCTGCCTATGGTAATTCCCTGACTTTTCTGCATGAAAGATATCACAGAGTGGAGAAGGCAGAACATGAGAATAGTCAGAGTCCAGGCATCGGTCGATACACAGAAAACACAATCCAGAAATACAGGGAAACTAGGGAGCACGAAGTGACGAGACAACAGGGGGTTACAGTGCAATGGACTGTGGGAACTAGACAAAGACTCCGGGATAAATACAGAGGAAACTGGGTCAATAGGTGACCCTATTAATAGCTATAGTAACAGATGAGCAAGGCGGAGACATGAACATACGTGACAACACAGAAACATGAATGAGAGTCCGGGATGACAACAAAACGAGTTTGTGAGAGTGGGTCCAGGCATGAAAACAGGTGAAAACACACATAAAAATCCTGATGCTGGAATGCCAGCTAGAGAGCTGGGCTGACACGTCCAGCTGAACATAACATAGCCCCCCAGGGCGGAGCAGAGGACTGACCTGCACAGAGGGGCAGAGAGACATTAACGGACTGACCGTACCGACTCGGAGGCTTTGCAGCCATCAGCGGAGCCCCTGAGGATTCTATGATCAAAGTCAACATCCCCAGGAGTCGTGCAGTCTCTGATAGACCTTCCAGGGCCGGACAGCGCCAAAGCCCTGAGCCTTGGAGAACTGAGGCTGAGGGTTGTGCAGCCACTGGTGGAGTCTAAGAGGTCGAGACCAACATTTTGGGTGGTTCTCTGAACCATGATTCGGGGCTAGGACCCAACAGATGCGAACAGGGAACCGCAGAGATAGGGGATTGCCCTACTAGCTGTAAAGCCGACACCAACTGGGCATTGAGCAGCTCTCCTGGCTGTGGTTGGTTGGCCTGAGCTTGTGAGGTCCCTAGATAGTTCGAGTGGCTGGGCTACAGGAACCAGCAGGGACAAACACGGTCCCCCGTACCGTGCTACGGGGCTGGTACCAGTTAAGAGTTGATCTGGGTTTATGGGGGCCTTCGGCAGTTCGGTTGGTTGGATGGTCGGGAACTGGCAGTGACAGACACGGTCCCTCGTACCATGTTACAGGGCTGATACCCGTTAATAGTGGACTGGAGGGTGTGAGGGCCTTTAGGAGCTCCACCGGCTGCGAAACAGGAACACACGAAGCACCGCACAGCCCCTCTCACTGTGTGGCATTGTCAGAACCCCTTACTAGCGCTTCGGAGGTTGCTAGTGCGGGTGTCAGCTCCTTGAGCTGAAAAACCTGGACCGACCGGCTGGAAAACAGCACTTCTGGCTGTATTACTGGGACCGACTGGACGAGGAACAGCTTCTTCGGCTGTGTAACTAGGACAGACTGAGTAACACACGGCCCCTTCTGCCATGTAACAGGCATAAAATCCCTTGTTTGTGGGTTTGACTCCACAGGAGCAAAGGACAGCTCCCCTTGAGCTTGCCGTTTTAGGCTTAGGTGGCTTGCCATACTCCTCATGAGTGTAAAGAGGAGGAGGATCTGCGGGGGGTTTCATAGGAGCAGGCGCCCGCACTGGTGAGCTGGTATTTGCCATTTCAGAGGATCTTGCTCGATGACCTGCGACCGGCCGCCATTTCATGCGGCGCGATCGGTCGCCGTCTTGTGCGGCGTGACGAGACCGGCAGATATCTTGGGCGGGAACGGTGTTCACCGAACGGCGAGGTGGGAACCGAGCCATGGGTTTGTGCTGGCAACCGCAGCGCGGCGATTACTCCGTCGATGCTTATGCCCCTGTTGTTTCACCTCACACACAGTGTAATGTGAACCACAGAACCTTAACACAAAGTCTATCAACTCACTCCGATTGTAGTTCGGGTCCTCATCTGGCAGATCGCGGAGCAGATCAAGGTCCAGGCCAGATAAAAAATAGTTCTTTATTTCCTCTTCGGTGATCTTCACGCGGTGACTTATTGCTATAAAGTCCTTTACATAATCCTCTAAGCCACGGCCGCGCTGAGACACTGTACACAGTTGCGAGGGCGGCACCGGAGAATAATCCTGCCTGTGTGGGGACGAATAATGACCAGATTAAGCTATTTATTTATCAAATGCAGAGACGGTCTCTGTAATCAAAATGATGATAATCACTAGAAATCAGGTGTCCCCAACTAAGCAAGCCAGAGGCTACAACGGCAAGGAAGCAAAACCCCGTCTATTAGAGAATGGGCAAAAAAAACCTTGGGAGAACCAGGCCTAGTTGGGTCCAGTTCTCCTCTGGCCGGATGACCAGCACCTAATATCCAGTTTAATTTTAAACACATGTATGAATATTGTACATTATCAGTGAAGGCATATGGCAGACGTGGCCACAAGTCTACCTTTAGCCTATCAACTTTCATATTACTTGGGTTACACTGGATTGTATCATTTACTTGTGTTCTTTGCATTCTTCTTATTAAAAATGTTGTGTAACGCTCATACATGACACGTGAGGCAAGGTAAGTAATTTCAAAGCAGATTTATCAAACAGAAAATTTCTTAGACATAAATTCAACAAGGAGAAGTCAAACAAAGAATAATAAACTGGTAAGCTGCTTTGGAATGAGCAAATAAAGTTCTTTAAATAGCGATCTCCCGATCACTTAACATAGATCCTTCTCCTTGTCTACTTTGCAGGTTTCATTAGGCACATAGGTTGTGGTTATGGAGAGAGCGATCTCCTGATCCGTTCCGCAACAAGAACTGAGGGAGACAGGTAAGTGACAAGTGAGTATGCCCATGAGGTATTCTCACTTGAGGTGTGTGAACATCCGATCATCCAGTGGTAATTGTGGCAACAGGTGAGTAGATGTCGGTCAATATCAGTGTCAGTGTCTTTGAATTCAACAGACGATCTTCCTGATCATAATGATATCCCACTGTTCACAGTAAACAGGTAAGTAACCAGGTCAATAATCATTCAAACATCAAAAATGGGTTTTCTTACATAGATATAGCAATCTCCAGATCTGTATCTTTCTGCCTCGAAGAGTCCTTAGAACATAACATTCCATAAATCCTAGAATCCAGGTGCTCATAGTGGGTAAGTGCTGCAGTTTAAAAGATGTTGACAGGGCTTAATCTCAGTCATAGCGTGACCATTCCATTCAAAAGGTAAGAGTAGAGATAAGTTGGGAGTGCTACCTCGTGCTCAACCGTCTACACTTTAGGTTTGGGCAGCTTAGATGCAGCATACTTGATTGAGCTCAGGTGATCGTAATTAAAAGTCTGGTGACTGAGATCGCATGTAGACGGCTGTGCTGGGATCAGTATCCAGTGCTGGCGTGACAGGGTGACATTATGTAGATATTATATTGCTAAATTAACTTGCCAATGGTAAAGCTCTCATATAGTTCAAATACACCAATGACTTGTATGGACTTGTTTTAATCCTTTAAATATTGTAATTGCAATTGTGTTATATAAAACGTATTGCATGTAAAGCAAATTTTGGCAGGTTTGTGCCATTTCTCTGTTCTCAGATACGAATCAAGTAAAATTATTGTTGTGTGACATCTTTTCAGTCCTCTAATCTACAGTTTAAAACCCAAAAGAGATTTGCAAAAGAGTCTTTAGAGTATGCATGCATTTGTTGTTGATCTATTACCACTTTATAATTATAATATAATATTACCACTTTAACGCATACAATTAATTAAAAAACCTTAACAAATTAAAATAATTTAACTCCTGCCTTAACTTTGTATCTGATTTGTATCCATACTGGGCAGTTCTTTAGGGTGCTGGCATCGATTTACCTCCATATGCTGAAGTTCCCTGGGGTGCTGGCTCTGATTTGCCTCCATAACGTGCCTCTTGAGGGAGCGGATTCCGCCAAATGGTGAGGCGTGAGCTGGGCAATGGAGGATAGCCTCTTGGCCATTTCTCGTGCCAAGCGGGAAGAGAAGTTAGCCCACTGATGACAGTCAGATAGAGCCACAGAGGTCTGACTTATGACAGAGCCCCCCCTGCGAGCAGCTCCTGAAGTGAGTGGGTTGGCGATGCCGGGGTCTACCTCGAGGTCTGGGAGCTGGTCTTGGTGGAAGGTAGTGGTGAGAGCAGGGTCCAAGATGTCTTGTGCGTTGACCTATGATATTTCCTCTGGACCGTAGCCCTCCCAGTCTATGAGGTATTGAAGAACACACCCCCGGCGCCGAGAGTCCAGGATTTCACGGACCTGGTAGGCCTCTTCAAAGATTGTTAACACTTGTTAAATCTAACAAATAGTTTGTGCCCGATTGGACCAAATGCTACACGTCTGCCGTTGCTAAGCAACCATGACTGCACTCTCCATAAAGACGTGAGAGTTTCAGCAAAGGATACATGGATTTCCAGTACTTGCAGTAGCTCTGCTACTAAATTTATGTATTTATTTAAAAATAAATTCCCTGTACAACTATGATTACCTGTTCCTTGGCTGAGCTAAAGACCTACGTGGCAATATATTTTTTTTTAAATAACTGGCAAGACACATGAAAAGCCATGCAAATAAGTTGCCTGCTGTACGTCCAATCAGTGACATTGACACTGCAAATATGCAAATAAGAACCTTAACACAGGGTTTAGGAATGTGCATTGTGAAACGTATATTAATGAATACCCAGAATTAACCCCAGGTTTAGTATGAGCAGTGTGAAACATGATTACAGATAACCCAGGATTCCGTTAATCCAGAGTTTAGTATAACCCAGGGTTAACAATTTCAAGTGTAACAAGCCTATGTGTACCTACAGTGCCCTCCACTAATGTTGGCACCCTTGATAAATCTAAGCAAAGATGGCTGTGAAAATACATCTGCATTGTTTATCCTTTTGATCTTTCATTAAATTTTTTTTACAAAATTGTAACCTACCATTGAAGTAAAACAATTGAAAATGGGGAGAAAAACTCATGATGAAATAAATGTTTTCTCCAATACATGTTGGCCACAATTATTGGCATCCAATTATTGCTATGTCCTTTGCCCAAGATAACAGATGAGAAGAGTTTGGAGAACACCTGATAAGAGAAAAGAGACTGCTGCTTCATCCAGAATCACTTCAGACCTTTAGATTACCAGCTCCATGTTGGTTCTCCTCATTAGTTCACCTCACTCAGGGTTCAGGTCAGAGGACTGGGACAGCCATGGCAAAAGCATCATTTTGTGCTCAGTGACTAATTCTTGTATTTATTTTGATGTTTGTTTTGGATTATTGTCCTGGTGGAGGACCCAACTATGGCCCATTATAAAGATTTCAGTGAAGTGAATTATTGATTTTTATCTGCTGGTGTTTGATAGAATCCATGATGGCATGTGTCCAGGACCTCCAGCAGAAATATAGAGCCACAACATCAAAAACACAGTAGTATACTTCATTGTACACATGGAGTACATATTATCCCTGTGTTCACCAAACCTATCTTGAGTGATTGCTGCTAAAAATCTTATTTTTTAGTTTCATCTGGTCATAGAAGCCAGTCCCATTTGTAGTTCCAGTCCTGTCTGACAACTACACATGCTGGAGATTGCTTTTGGATGAGTGAGGAGAATTTTTCTTAAACCCTCCCAAACAACATGTGCTGATGTAGGCACTGTTTGACTATTTTTTAAAAGGTTTTCTGACCCAGAAACTCAAATATTTTCTGCTATTCTCCAGCTGTGATCCTTGAAGAGTCTTTAGACACTCAAACTCTACTCCTAGCCGTGTATTAGGAGGATAGAGACACACTCTTCCAGGCAGCTTCGTAACATTGTATGTTGATTGGAAATTATTTCCCTGATGGTGGAAATGGAAATTTTCACTGCTCTAGCTCTTTTCCTAAAGCCATTTCACTAATTGGTTAAGCTCAATTATCTTTTGCAGCATATAAGAAATATATTCTTTGGTTATTCTCATTGTGTTGATGATTAAGGGATTTTGGGCTTTGTTTACCCTCCTATATACATTTCTGTGAAACAGGAAGCTAGGGCTGGATATTTTCATGTTCATAATAACCCTGGAGTGCTCAAAGTTGTGAATATGAATGGGAATATACTTCAGAGATATTTTAGGGTTGTCAATAATTGTGGCCAACAAGTATTGGAGAAAAACATTTATTTCACAATGAGATTTTCTCCCCATTTCAATTGTTTTAATTCAATGATTTTAATATTTTGTAAATTTTTGGAACTAAAGATCAAAATGATAAACAATGCAGATTTATTTTCACAGCCACCTTTTCTTAGATTTACCAAGGGTGCCAATATTAGTGGAGGGCACTGTATATGTGTTTTGTATTTGGTCAATAGTATGATGCATTAAAAAATGCAGCTCAACACAGGTCATTGAATAATGCCAAGAGTTTATTTGCCTGAACCCCAATGAGATTTGCTCAGACAAAAACAATATTAGACTAAGTGGTCAGACTGAATGATCCTTAGTACTTCGATTTCGTGGACTTACATGATCTCATCTTAGGCAAGGGAACAGTAATGCTTATGTGTTTTAAAATCATGTTTTATCCTAAATTCCTGCATGATTTAATGCTGGATTCATATGTAATTCCTTCTTATATGTGTGCTTTTCAAGCTTTTGTAATCTACAGTTCATTAATGTGTGAATATTGTACATTAGCAGTGATGGCATACGACAGACATATGGCCATATGCCGACCTTTAGAGTATCACTCAAAGATGAACACATTTGTATGCGGCATATTACTTGGCTTATGTTGGACTGTGTCATTTACTAATGTATTCTTTGCAATCTTCTTGTCAAACAGGTTGAAAATATGTAAATATCATATTGATAAATTATACTGTGACAATTTGTCTATGGTAAAGCTCTCGTGTGGATCAACTACCATCAATGACATTTATGGATTTATTTTTATTTCCTTATATATAGGCCTTGTGACTGTAATTATTGTGTCTTACATAAAACTTATCATTGCATGTAAAGCATCATTAGACTGCAGAAGAAAGTTTTGGCAGACATGTGTGCCTCATGTACTTTCATTGATCAATTTCTCTGTTGCAATACTTTTTGATATAGTCTATAACAGATATGGATTAAGTGATATCTCTGTGACTCTGCATAATTTCTTAGCTTTAGAAATTATTATTGTACCTCCTCTTTTTAACCCTGTAATCTACGGCCTAAAACTCAAGGATATTTGTAAAAGAGTCTTCAGAGCATGCAGTCGTGGTGTTAAAAAAACATGAAAAATTATTTTGTGAAAAAATGTGTTCTATTGTAATATGTTATTTTATCTAAGATTAAACAGCAAAATATTAATGGTCAGTCAGTGTTTATTTCACTATTGTGTATACACATAAATTGATGTGCTGACAATAAATCTTGACAAAAAGTGTTGCAAAAATGTTGCAATGCATGCTATATCCAACAAATACAACATTTAGGGCTAGATTTACTGTACTTTGCCATGGGAAAAAAGTACAGATGAAAGTGAAGAGTTCCTCTGATGACTGTCAATACAAAAATTCAAGGACACAGCTAGTGTGTTTATAAAATGACCAATGCAGTTTACCAATGAAAACACAGGCGTTTATATGTATCTCTCTATTCTATAAACACGACTGAATAATCATTAGGATTTATCCTTGTGCTCTGTCACAATATGCAGAGTTCTAAAAGGTTGTGTGGATATCTGTAAAATACAGTGATTTGTAAAGCACGACAGGTAAGATTATACAAAACAACAGCAATAACAGTAAGCATAGAAAATTGCATTGTACACTTTTTTGGCACAAAAGAAATACTATACATTTTGGAAACAGAAATGATAGAAGGAGATGTTTAAACAAGATACAGTATATACATCAACATACACTCTTTTAGCTTAACATATATGCAAGTACTGTGCACAAATACAAATCATTATCAATAAATAGTAAGTAATATCATTATAAGAATAAAATAATAGTGCTTTTTTAATCAATATTTTCACCAATATTTTGATATCACCCACTGTTTCCATTACAGAATAGTGTTTAACCAATGGAAAACTGGTTTTCCAGGCCAAGTTTTTCACAAAACTGCAATGGAAACCATCGCTTTCTTCATGAAAGCACATGGAGGACTGGTTGTGGACATTTGCTCCATTCTGCAAAGAAAAAAATAGGGATGTCAGGTCCAGTGTGGACAGTGAGTTTAATCACATCCTCATAAAGGCCACGGACAAGCATGACTAGGAATGGTTGGACCATAAAGATCCTCCCTGCAGCCATTTGGATGAATGGTTCCTGCCACTATTCTTTTTTATCACAACAAACCATGAGGCAGAAGGGAGTTTGTGTCATCTACTACCTCTATGAATGATGATTAGTTACAGCCCAATTGGAGCCCAAGCCTTGTGACCACAGATCTCTACTCCTTTCTCAATTTGAGAACTTTGGGGCAGAATCAGTTCAGCCAAAAGCTCTCTGTGTCCCAGCAAGCAAACTTGGGGATAATTCTCAACTTACACATGAACACTGAAATGCCACTGAAAATTCAGTGGCATCAAAGTATTGATGTATTCCAAAAATTGCTAGACCTGATGGCAGCTGCCTCCTTTATGGTTCACATAGGACCTGGAATCTATCGAAAGTCCTCAGGTTCTTTTAAAGTACATACACAACTTGGCTACAATAATATGTTAAGTAACATTTATGGACATGATTTTGTTTTTGAGAAAGAAGCGTGGTCAGTGAAAAACTAAAATTTTGAAGTCACTGAAATAAGGCCATGAAACACATACAGAACATTTGTCCACAAGACTTTTGAGAACTGGGCTGGTGGACTATTGTATTTTGCTTCAAAATTGTATGTGAAAATGATCTTGTTTACTTGCTCACAGAAAACTATATAGTGATTAACATTTTTTGAGTGTAAAGGGTCTATGCGAGGAGGTGTGAGCTAGGGGTGTAACCATTCGCGTATCGTGTATTGTACGATTCATGGTCATTTTCCAAATCATAGTGATCATCCCTATCAGTGGGGACTTGAGAAAGCAGTGCACATGCGTGTCATTATTTAGTAATTTGGAATGCACTTGTCAAGTGGAATAATGTAATTTCCTCATTATCTTGAGCTGGGATGTTCCTGTGATAACGAAGGCAACACGATGTGCGTCAACAGATGTCGCTGTTTTAATGTCATAAATTTCTTTTTATTGTTGATAGCATAACTGTTGCAAATAAACATACATTTTCTATATGTTTTTAAAATATGCTAATATATAAAAACGTCTCGGGTTATGTATATAACCCTGTTCCTTGAAGGAACGAGACGCTGCGTCGAAGAGACGCTTTGGGAACGCCCTCAGCGTGACGGCTCTGAACAGTGTGTAGAATCAGCCAATGGAAAATTGGGACGTCA
>JAUMHP010000023.1:942088-967777 GCA_032361065.1 Enteromius trimaculatus
TACATATATATATATATACATACATATATATATATACACATACATATATATATATACACACACACAAACATTTTTAACATTTATTTTAAAAGTCAAATTAAAGTGTATCAGTTTTTTTTTTTACTAATTTGAGCTTTTTCTCTCCGCATGTTTACTTATTTAAACATAGGCTATATGTGCCATAGTTCTTAATTGAAAAAAAAAAAAGTTTGTGCACCTTTTAAAATTCAATTTTTACGCGGAAAGCCAAGACGTTAATCTCCTTCAATTGCTGCTCATGTTAACTTTTTTGCTCTGCTGGATGTTAATTTAATAGGTGTGGAAAACTAATTAATGTAAGTAGCCTATTTAAAGAAAGACAGAGTGGAAGAGCAGACTGCTCAAGGTCTTGAGATCACAGCAATTTAAGTGTGCATTGCAACACCAGATGAGTCTCCGTTACATCACACTAACTAAAGACGAAGGCTAATGAATCCTGCTGTTTTATGCTTCCTTTATATGTATTTATTGCGTACTGTTCTACAGGAAAAAACTACAGCTATTGCGCCACATTTCTTCCTACTTGCTATCCCCCTTTCTCTTTATCTCTCCTCCCTCTGGTCAGTGAGTTACTCTCTCTATCGCTCTCACTTCCCGAATTAACCACTCAAGAAGTCACCACCGACTCAATCAATAGCTCATACATAAACCCTGCTATAATCGCTCCACATGCCTGTCTGTCTGCCCCCTCATCCCTCGTTACCCCTTCATTCTCTCTCACACACACACACACACACATATTTCTTCTGTCCACCCACCCTCTATTTATGTTGGCTTGACAACCTGTACTACTAATTAAACTTATTGTTAACTTTCTTATTGCTGCCTTCTAATAACATCGTGAATTTTGTTTATCCATAGATTTGATCTGCGCAAAAACTGTAATTAAACTAATTACTGTGTTGCTCTGCATCAGTAAAATGTATGTGATACCTCTTTTAGGCTCGGCTTAAATGGCATTTTTGCTTTCTGCCTTGTGCTTTCCCTGAACGGTGTCATCTGTGACAGACTCGCCTCTTGCATTCTGATGTCTCTACACTAGGAGGTGTGTTGCACACATCTTTGACTATTTCTATAAACACCTAGCTATTAGTAAGCTACATTATAAATAATCGGTTTTACAAAAATAACATCTTATACTACTGCAACAAAGAATGCTTGGATAGCATGTTGGCAGCAGTTTTCTAAACAATAATTTCCAAATGTGTGATAATATAAATTAACATAAATTATTATTTTTGTTTTTATTTGATGTTATTTGCCTTATAATCAACATGCCTACATTGTTGACATGTTAATGATACAGTGCAAACATGGGAACAACTGCACTTACCACTTTTTGCAGTGCAGTTAGTTAGTAGGCTACTTTAAATTGGCAGTCAAAATAGCTAAAATTGTGCTGACAAAGAAAAGTCAATACTTCATGCGCTGTCTCCTGTTTAAGCGTGTAATAGTTAGAAAGTTATTTCGAGCTCACCGATTAATTTGTTTTTGCCAAAGCACGTAAATATTCAAGCTAGACTCTCTTTCTTTAGTCCCTGCTGATCTCCTTGACTCCTTCACATATTCAAAAATATTAAAACACAGAAACCAACACACACACACACAGAATTTAAAGATTACACACGAACGGGCCCCTGCTCATATTCCCTGTTCTCCAGCCTCTCTTTCCCTCTGTCTCTGTTTCAGACTCTTTGATTCGATGGAGCGGTTTGATCTGAGCGAGAGCGAGTTTTGTAAACACATTTTTGCGATCATATAGCCATGGGCAAGGGGAGAGTAAAGCGCGTATAAATGAGGGAGAGAGAGGGAGCATGGCGAGGCAGGGAGAGAGCGACGTTTAATGAGAGGCTCAAGTGGAAAGGCACACGGACGGATTTAAACTAGCGCAGAAATACAAGAAATGTAGAAAAATCAGCCTTCCCCACAGGATAGGTTGATGAAATATAATGTAATAGTGGATGGCTGGCTCTGCTTTTAAACAAACAACTCGTGTGAAAAGTGCTGCATAGTATCTAAATCGACATTTTCCCACGGAGAAAGAGAGAGAGAGAACAATTTTGCAAAAGGGACATAGCAATCACAAGCAAGGACAGACACAAACACATTACGGTGAGAGCAAATAAAGAGAAAACTCTGGCGAAAAACGGATTCAGTGCGAGCTAAACTAATAAATGCGCGCGGCCCTATTCTTTCTCTGTTTCTCTTCTGCTCATCGGCGTCGCGAGCTGCTAATTCGTTTAACTTCGATTGCTGGCGCAATAATAGCGCTAACCCGTCGCCTCCGTCTCCTGTATTGCAGAGACTTCAGATCACATCTCATTGGGAGGGGAAGAAGCCATGACCCCATGTCACTATGTCACTGATGATGGCTATAATATATACACGAAATAAAACACTAGGCCTATTTAATAGTATAATCACTTTAAAATCACTTTAACATAGCCTACTTAAATCCATGCATTAGCGTGAACATTAAATAAATATTAACGCAGTATATCAGCTAATCTCCTTTGTGAGTTTTAAAACGCAACGGGACTAAAAATATGATGACGTAGCCCAAGTTATGGCAAGTTCTTTAAATGTAATGCAATTATTAAATAGCATCATTTCCACTGACTCTTTTATCTGTGTGTATTAATTGGAACATGACGCAACGTCTCATTATCAAGTTATTCATTAAGGCACAAGCACCATCAAGCCCCTTATCGTTTATTTGCATAAAAAAAATCCCCAGCTGCTCATGCCTCAGTCCCTTGCGCAGAAAAGGAAAGCTCTTCTTTCTGTCCTTGTTTAGTGTGTGCTTTTCCAGCTTTTTAAAAAACGAATAGCTCGGAGCCGAGTGTGTCTCAGTTCGGCAGTGGTGGTGTGCGTGCATGAGTGTGTGTGTGTGCGCGCGCGTGTGCTTTCTTTCTTTTTCTTTCTATTCTATCTACCTCTGTCCAGGGAATTGTTCTCAACATTCACAAACACATCGCAAATACCCGCCGGCTTCACAGTATCGATTTCTAATTAGACGGCAGGATAATCGTTGGAGAGAGAGAGATGAAAAAGGGAAGAGGGTGGCAAGAATAAATAAATAAACAAAAAGGTCTCGTGATTAACTGAATTAATAAGAGAAGTACAAAAACAGGAGAGCAATGCAAAATAATGGCCTTACATACAATCATGCAGACATTGCGAACAAAAATCATGCGACGTGGCAATGTAAATTTAAATGAAGGCATTTTTAGTAAGTAACTTCCTGTTTGACATCATTTCTGCTATTATGCTGAATTCTCAGTGGTAGACAGTTACAGTTCTACACTGATTTTTAGTTTAACTTAATTCTAAATGGGAGAAAATTACAGAAAAATGCTTTTCTAGATGCTTTTTCTTCGCATTAACAGCGATTTTTACGTCAGTCAGACGACTTCGCGATGAACTTCTCACTCTGAACTCTACTCTGTTCTCCCTCCATCCGTCTCTACCCTTCTTGACAGTGCGCGTCACAGAGGTTAGTCCAGGGCTCAGGTAGCTCATTTACTTTAATCAAGCTTTCATCATCACGACTACGCGTTTGTCTTTGGCGCGCGCACTTCACTCTTTCTCTTTCCTTCACTTTTCATAGAACGATTCTCCCTCTGTATCACTGTTCATCTCGTTCTTTTCCCCCTCACTCTCTCCTCAAGCATATGCTAATAACTCGGGTGAACACACACCTACTTAACCCTTCTCTCCTTTGTGCTCTCCTCCCTCTTTGGCGCTCTCTGTCATTATGATGGTGATAAAGTGTAGGATTACTCCGAGGGCTAAACAGTGACTGCTCTTCCCTGAACCCAGCGCACACTATCAATCTCCCAGAGTGTTGCTGGAGTCCTGTATCTTTTGCCGCTTTTATCTATCGTCCTTATCCCATTAACGCAACTTTTTATTCCTGTGTGCAGTGTAAGGTTAGGAATAGCAGCCTTGTGGGTTTAGATTTCTGTTTTGTCAAAACTGTTTATGAAGTCGCTTTTAATAAGGAATGAAACTTTTTTTGCCTTGCAAAAAAAAAAAAAACAACAAAAAAACTTGAAGGCTGATGCACGCAGTGAACACATTGATTTATTCTCTCTCTCGCTTGTATCAGAGATCCGTTAGGATTTCTTTTTTCCGTTTGTTTGAAGTTCTCGGCACGTCTCATTACCGACACGCAAGAATCTCTCAATAAAGGAAGCACGTTTTGCAGGCAGGTTTTACTCCTTCCAGGTGTTGTTTCTGCACATCACGCCCACAATACCATTAATAATAATACTAATATCAATAATAATAATGGTAGTGTGATATTAGAATAATTATTATAATTAATTTATCTATTCTTGTTATTAATAATAATGCTGTTGTTGATGTTATTTGTAAATAATAATAGCAACAATAATTTTTACTTGTAGACTACGGGATCTATTGCGATACAATGTTTATCACAATTGGGTCGGACTGATATTTCCTTCCGTGAATCTTCTTAAATTAATCAGCATATAGCCTAAATTATGATGTAACTGCAACGCAATTCTCTAGTAGGGTCTGTGACGCAGCAGTCGCGTGGCTGTGCCTGACTGTGACGCGATCTGAAATACATACAGGCTGGGTTCAGGTGTTCTCAGACTAGAGGTACATTAGTACAGGTGCTGTCAAGTCACCACACGGAACACTAGGACCTTCACCAATCACCACCATCTCAGAATATTTGTCTGCCGAAGATAACCGTGCTAAAATAAAATATAATAATAATAATAAGAGAATAATAAGTTATTGTACTGGAAAGTTTCAGAAATGTTTATTATTTCTAGAAAGATTAATAAATGTGCGCAATCACGCGTCGATCAAAAAGTGTCCGACAATTACCATCGCCAAAACTTTATTTTTTAGAAAACTCCTGCAGCGTCACGCATTTCTGTTTTACGTTATAGCTTTATTAAGATTTTATAGATCGTAAAAAGACTGAAGTAAGCAAAGGATACATAGGATGCATTTATTATCTATTGTAAAGCCAGGTCTGGTGAAGCGACTGCGTGTTTTTTTAAGGCAATTTTACCAACAGTTTTATTTTCGGACATTATTTTGTGTCTAATGACTTTGCATTGATCAAAATATAGTATCGTTTATGTTTTAACAGGTTTGTTTTTTCTCTCTCTTATAAACTGGCGAAGTTTTAGATTTATCTGTGGCTGTGTATTGTATAGACCAAACCTAACAACATAAGGAAAATATTTGTGGACCCTAGATATTTTACAAAACAAGCACAGAAGCAGAGCATCCTAGAAAATTAAAAGTAAGTTAGCTATAAACTTTTATCCTTGTTCTGTGTAAGAAAACAGCATGGTTTCCAGAAAATGTAGCAAATCAAGGTCTTATAGTAATATTTAGAGAAAAAAATTAAATGGTCATTATTTATTTAACATCATTCATAAACATGATGTTCTTTATTCTGTGAAACAGGATTAGTTATGGCAGAATGGCTAAGCTGCTTTGGCTAAGGTGAATGTAAAGAAAGGTATAAGCAAAAGTAAATATCAACTTAAATAGCACTTAACTGTTTTTCACAAAAAGATAAGTATGGTTTCAGAAGAGCTTCTGGGTGTTATTGTCCATTCTTGTTCCCACCGACTTCGCCATAATATAGTATGAAAGAAGTATATGCACTATAAGTGTGCAATAGTCCATTGGCTCTAATGGTCACTACAATCTACTAATGCTTATGATGCTTTTAGGAAACACAGCCGAGGACAGTGAATGAACATCATCAAAACTGAGATGGTAGTGGAGCTATTTGACAACGAAGGTCACACACATGACCTATGAAGACAACTTTTGGAATGTTACCTTGTGTCAGTTTTAGTACCAAGGATGAAAATTTGTGCTTATATAATCTCACACTTGGAGCTATAGCTGTTTTTGACTCTTTAAACCAATTGGTGTAGAGATACAGGCTTAAGCATAACAAGTCTGTGGGTCCCAATAGGAGCAGTGATTGTTCCGAATGTTGTTGAGGACAAAAAAAGAAGGCACATAGACCCTTTGGAACATTGGAGAGTTCTCTGATTTCTAATCCTCAATTTTTTTTGGTGTTCGTATAAACACTATAGCAGAACTGAGTACTGAAGACCGCAACACTCTTAAAAAATTGAGAAGAACTAAGTTACTGCACCATTTATTGTCCTCACTGTAGTTAAATTTAAATCAGTGGATCATTGCAGAAAAAAAATAACTATGTTTTTGGCTACGAAAAAACAAAGACTGGAAATAAATAAAAGTGGTAGGTGTTGTTTATCCATAGAGGGGTCATGTAGAAAAAGAACTGTGACTCGCCAACATGCATGGAAAGAATCATTTAAAACACAAACTAAAGTTATTACAAATATTCTGCATTATTTTGTTAAGATAGAACAAACTGAAATAGTGGATACTGGATAGTGATTTTAAGTTGTATGCGTTTGAACATGGTGAATGGGAATATTGATATTTTACACTAGAATACAACAAATTGTTATGGCAGTAAGCACAAAGCAGGAAATTATTTAACTTTCAGGCACAGAAAGTGCCTTGTTCTGATTTTGTTTTTTATACAAAATTAAGAAATTAGACTGGGTTTACACAAGCTTCGAGCTCCTACTTGTCTAAAGATACATTTAAATGTTACACGAAAGGAACAGTTCACCCTTAAACAAAATTTCGAATGCTTGACACAACAATGGGACCCTAAAACAAAACTGTGCCCCATTTTTTTAAAAATATATTTGTTCCACAAAAGAAAAAATATCATGCAGGTTTGGAATGACAGCATTTCATTTTTGCATGATTTTAAGTTGAAATGTTATCATAAAGCAGGAGAGATTGCACAAACTATATAGAGCCACCCACAACCTCTCTCAAACTCTTACTATCCTTTGTCTTCAGTCAAACTCAGGACCATATTTCCACTCTTGTATCCCCCCTCTACTCCCCCTCAAACAGCCCACCTCTGCGCGTGTCAAATCGAATCTCCACCTCAGCGCCTACTACACCCGCTGTGTCCATGTATAATACGTCATACACACAGGGAGTGTGCGATGACGGATTACTGAATTAGACGAATAATGACACCTGACACTTCTGTTACCGCTCCCTGAGCTGCCACAGCCAGCGCCGCAGCGCCGGTAAATAAAGACCAGAGATGAGGAAATACAGAGAGAGATGAACAGGGAGGGGGAATGGCAGGGAGATGAATGGAGAGAGCGAATAGAGGTGCGTAGGCCTATATACAAAGAGAGATGGAAGAGAAAGCGAAGACAAAGAGAAATAGAAACTCGACAAGTCAGCTAGATGGATGTACGAGGGCATTTTTGTTTGTAATCTGCTTTGTTTCACAATAGTTCACAATGGCGTAGCGCTGTTTTCGAAACCAATAAACGCACGAAAGGAGATGCTGTGTATTGGCTAGAATTTAGGTCCACACAACTTGAGTTGAGATGTGATGTTAGTGTGGCATGACCTATAGGGAGTGCACTGAGACCTTGGCCTGTAGTTGTTTGGATATGTACAAAAATGTGTAGAGAGTATATAAGAAGTTTTTGGAAAAAAGTCCAAAACAACACTATGACTTATTGACTTTTGTTGTTCAAAATAGGTTCTTTTGTGTTTCACTGAAGGATATAAGTCCTTATTTTTGGCCTTAAAGCTCTCTTTTATGCTGTATACAAATGATAGAGAGAAGACAATGTTGTATGCAATAATAACATAATAACATAAAATAAATACTTCTAACAATCCAGATATCTGTCACCGTAATATAATATTGTGTATGCAAAACACAAGTTCTCTATGGCATCTGCAGGTTTAGGGGGAACATGACACCCATGTAACCTCTATGAGAATTTTTGTGAGAGAGAGCTAGAAACAGAGAGAGAAGGGAGCCAGAAAGAAATATTGACAAAGCCTAGATATACACATAAGTCACTGAGTGTGGTCTGCCCGGCTCTTGTATTTTATAGCTACGCTCTGTGCTGGCGGAACAAGATGACAGCTGAGTTCCTTCAACGGAAAATATGGTGCCTCTCTTGTTTTCTCCGTCTCCCTCCATCGTTCTCATACTCTGTCTATCCCTCTTTATATTACTCTGTCACCTCACAATTTTGTTCTCTCCCCCTCCACTGTGTTTTTTGCTTTCTTTTTATGGTAGCCTCTTCTCTTGCAGTGCACGTTTCTTTCTGCTGCTCATCTTTGTCGCCCTTTTTTATGCCCATTCTTCTTTCATTTTACCTCAATGTCTCTATCTTTTTGGGAAATGAACACTATTGTTTATAGTAAGGAATCAGTAAGACATTTTAATTGAAAGAAGTCACCAAGTTTGCATTTATTTGATCAAAAATACAATAAAAATGGTAATGTTGTTAAATATTCTTCAGTTTCATAAGTGTCACATGATCCTTCAGAAATTCTTCCAATATGCTTAATTTGATGATCAAGAAACGTTTATTTTTTATTGTTCATGTTGCAAAAAGTTGCGCTGCTTAATGTTTTGTGGAAACCAGGGTTCTTGGATGATTACGAAATTTAAAACAACAGCATGTTTCAAATACTGTCACCTTTGATGCATCATTTCTTAACAGAAGTATTCATTTCTTTTATTAAAAAAAAAGGTCTTATTGACCTCAAACTTTCTTAACATTTAACATTCTTAACATTAACATTCTCCTACTTAATATTTTTCTAAAAACGTTCAACTTTCAAGTGTCTTTTTGCTGTTTTCTTTGATCCTCAATCTACTTTAACGTGTTTGTCTTCCCTCTGACATTTTGTTTATTTTGTTATCTGTGTTACTTTTCTCTCATTTTCACTGGACATTTTGTTTCATCTGTCACCTTGTAACCAGGCTACAGAATGAGAAGTAGAACTTTTAAGTTTCTTTATATGTACATCTTCCTGTCTTGCATTTCATAGGACATAAAAAGGTAAAAATTAGAGAATATAGGCTACCACTACAACACATTTTAAATCTACATAAAAGTCGAGAATCTGCTTGTTCCTTTAGGCCTTATCTTATTCACCCTGATTTCTTTTGCTTGTTCCTCACCACTTCCCTTTCACACTTTCTACATTCCAGCCACCCCTCCCGCCTTCTTCCGCAGCCCAAGCACAGAGCCCCAAGTGTCGGAATCAATTAAGAGTGAGCGCCGTCGCGCCAGTTCCTTCACGGAGGTAAATATTAAACTGCAAGGAACGGTGGACAGAGAGAGAGAGAGAGAGAGAAAGAGAAAGACGGAGGAGGGGAGGGGAGAGCGAGCCCTCCGTCCCTAATCCACCGCATCGATCAGCCGGGGATGAGGGTAATATATTATTTTGACAAGATACGATCCTCCGACGCGCACCGCTATCCCCGGCGATCGATTTCTTTTTCTCTCTCCCTTTTTTCTTTTTTCCCTTCAGCAGTAGGGACACTGCATGCGCGCCTCTGTTTTGTTGTTAGCCGCTGTGTGTGCAAGTGTGACTGAGCGAAACAGTGTGAATCCAACAATAGTTGAGGAAACGCCTGGAGAAAACTTCTCATCTGAGCGGCACAACCTCGGCGTCGCGACCAAACGATAGCAGTCGTGAAGTCTTAATAATGTCTTTACGGCGTCGTCTAAGGAACATAAACTTCATAGTGATCACCCAGTTTCCTGGTCGTCAAACGAGCTCATAAAGAGGAAGAGGGAAGCCGTTCACTTGTGCTACAGAAGAGTATTAAATAACAAGACTTTAAAAAATACAGAAGCTCTTCCAGCTGAGGTTTTCATATTTCAGAGCAGAGTCGCCTGGGTGATGCTGACCAAATGTAAAGTTAAGTGTCTGGTCCCTCCGGTCCCCTGTGCTCTTTTGCCTTCCTTCCATATCGCTTTGTAAACTGTGTCTAAATGCTAAATTCCCAGATCAATTTTTTTCATTCAACCCCCCCCCTCCATTCCTTTGTGCCCGCTGCCCCCTGCCTCCGCCTCCGAAGTGGATTGAAGTTCACTGTCTCTTTGCACGCGCAGTCTATGGTGTGCTCGCATGTATGTGCTCATATGTGAACAAGCACACAGAGACTTAAAAATCTATGAAGGCAGGTGAATGCAGAAATATCTAGTATATCAGCTTGTTTCATAATTTTCAACCACCTCTCAGCAGGCCTCTCTGCCTCCCCGAGCACTAGAGCACCAGTCTCAGTCTGGTGGTCGTTTGCTTGCTCCCTTTTTTATTGTGCCATTTTCTGCCACTTCGGCTGCTGTGAAGGAGGCAGTAATGCAGTCACTGTCCCTCTGCAGCCCCCTGCTGTGTGTGCAAGTGACTTGGCCTGTAAGGAGAGGGGGGAGACGCGGGGTCAAGGTGAGCTCTAATACACTATTGATCCGCCCCAATTGAAAACCTGATGGAAATTTTACCCCCCTCCCCTTTTCTCCTTCCCATCTGTGTATCTCTGTCTTTCCCTTGTCTTTCTTTTTTTCTCTCTCCCTAGTGAACAACTTCTTCTGTGCTTCCTCCCTTTTTGCAAATTAGATCCTACCCAGAGGCTGTCTTTGTGGCATCTTTTTTCTCTCATGTTGTCCCCCTTCTCCTTCTCTGTCCCGCTTTACGTCTTTACACTTTTGAAGACATCTAACCCAGTTTCTTGCTTTTTAGGTGACAGTCGCAAAACAGCTATTTTCTCTCTGTTTAAGTTTGCCTTTTTGAGGTATTGCATTCATAGACTGAGTCTTTGAATGAATTTAAACCTTTAAATGAGTGAGTGTGGCTGAGTAAATGAGAGCACACACACATGAGTGGTGTGGCAGTATGGTCACCAGTGCAGTGTATTAAATGCCACTGTGGGTTTGGCCTCAGGGCTGCACAGCGATCCCTCAGCAGGAAGAGGCAGTCGATAGCACTCCATCCTGGTCAACAATGAGCAACACTCCACAAAATCTATGTCAACACTTCTGTATTTTCACTACGGGTAAAGTGGAAAACGAGACAAACCCCCATCCATCACGTTTTAAAGATCTCTCTCTTTCTCTGTCTCTTTCTGTTTAATGTTACAATGATGCGACCAATAGATGTGTTATGGTTGGGGACCATTCATGTGAATTTGACTGAATTGAAAGATATTCATTGCAGGAAATGCATTCTGGGAATTGAAGCGTTCTTCCATCCCAGTTCCACTAAGGTAACTTTATTCATTATTATGAAAAACTTAAAAAACATTGCCATTTTTAACATTTATCTGTCTGTCTATCTATGTATAAGGCTTATAAACCTACAAACGTCAATGCTTTTTGAACTTCTTCAACCTTTTATTTAAGGCCTTGTTCACAAGTCAGCATTTAAACTTGCCGTAATAAAGCTTGCTTTAAAAAAACAGTTACAGTGGTGGCCGAAATTGTAATAAAACACCTGACAGATCTGAAAATATTGACCTTTTTTGCCTCCAAAATATGATTTCATGAAACATAGATATGAGCACATCAAATATCAGATGAGGCGATTTTTTTTATCCAGGAAAAGACTATCTACTTTTAGCTTGAATATTTGCTATGTCCACCTTTTGCAGTAGTTACAGCAGCACATCTCTTTGGCATAAAGTCAGTATATTTCTTAAGAGCTTCAACACTAATGTTATTCCATGCCTTCTGCAACTCAACTTTCCTTTAAATGTACAACAGATCTGTCCAGTTTACTTTCCAGCTCACCCCAAATTTGCTTGATGGGGTTGAGGTCCCGACTTTGAGGGGGCCAGTCCATCATTTTCAATGTTTCAGCAGATTTCGTCTGTTGCAGGTAATGGCCATTTCAACAAAAACAACTGAAACCTCTTATATGCAGAGTGTTTTTCACAATTTTGACCACCACTGTATGTGCGTTTTGTTGAATTTCAGTTAATTTAAATTCTATTTCCTTACACTAGAATGTCAGTTCTCTATCCTGTTTGCTAACTATTCAGCAACTGCATTGGAATTAAAAATGCCTACTCAATTGATTTCAGAATGGTGTACAATCCATCTATAAATCCATCAAACATGAGGCTTGAAACACACTGGATTTCTTAATGATCTTTTTCCTATAATTATTGGTAAATTTAATGCCCAAAATATTGCGAAAATAGTTCAGCATCTCTTTGCTTTGACCTTTCCCTGCTTGCATAGCTGTTAATTACTTTGTAGAACAGACTGCATGATAAAACTGTCTCTCTGTGCGCATGCAAGAGCTTCCAGGTGTGATTTATGTTCTGTTGTGTATCTGTCAGGTGGTAGCGCTATCTGTATCACAATCTCCCCATGGACGCAGAAACATTACACATGTGGTGAGGCCCGGTGTCGACCTGTAGCCTGCGATACACATCTGGAACATCAATGACCATGATGCACACTAAGAACAACGAGCGAGACAGTGCTGGACGGAAAGACTGCAGCCTTAGGGACAATAATCAAGGTTGTTCTATCTAATTCCTTACTCCTTGCACAGGTTGTATGTGCTAAAGAGCCAAATAAACCCAAAATAATCACATTTTCTCTTTCTCTTTTTATCTCACTCTCTCTTTTTCTTTCTCTCTCTCAGAGGGTCTTAGCTTAATTGCTTTTAAACCGGATTAATGACTGACCGGAGACATGTTGCCTTAATCTCCGCTCTTGTAAAGCTGCTGTATGTCTTGGCTGTGCCTTCTCCCTTTCCTGTCCTCATCCATCCTCTCAAACCACTTACTCTTCGTCTCCCTCTCCCGCACTTTCACTCAGTCACCATCAGTCTCCCTGTCCGTCTTTCCCAAGCACCGTTCCTGCTTCTTCTGCACATTATAACTCAATTCCGTTCTGCCATTTGTCTCTCTGTCTCTCTCACGCTCTTCGCTGATGTATTCTTATCTTTTACTTTCATCTCTAGCTCTGTCCGAATTATGAGCTCGCTTACTCATAAGTGCACACACACTCAAACCCCTCTGTTGTGTGTGTGTGTGTGTGTGTATACACAGTAGTCGTGATGCATGGCCTTGTATTAGCACATGTCGATGGGAGCTTGTCATTGCCTCCTAAGTGTTTTGGCAATACTAGGGATCTCCTGTCATGCCAGTGTAACTAATCTCAATCGAATTACATTGAGCTGGTATTGAGACGGCGAGAGAGGACAAGAGTAGGAGGCTGTGTACTTGACTAAGCACCTCTCACTCTAACAAGTGTTAGATGGTGTTTGCTACCGTCCTTAAAATAAAAAAGCATAGCTTAAAAAAAAAGCATAATTATAAGCAGATAAAGGTCATGGATTACAAGTTTTCTGTTGTCTAAACATGTTACAGTGAGGTTCATTTAAATTGTGTCATTTGTTCATTTTCAAACCCATTTCATTTCTTTTGCTGTAGATATAATGTTTCAACCGAACAATTAAAGCCATGCAGGTTTGGAGCGATTCGAAGCAAGCATCATGGCATAATTTTGACTTAAATAACCGTGGAAGGCTCGAATTCGATATACTGCTAAATTGCTTTAGGAATTTAGGAAATGGTTTGGGACTTCTTTCTCTCTCCACACTCTTCTGTCTGCTCAAAAGCCTAATATGTCTAACCTCTGCACTCTTTTATTTAACCTACACCCTCTGTCCGTCTCTCCAACTTTCTCTCAAGCCCACTGTCTCTTTCTCTCCCGCAGACATTTCTATCCCCTCCTCTACCCTTGCAGTTGCCGTCAGGATTAAACAGTTATCTCGGAGGCCCTCTATCGCCCCTAAATACTGCGGATGATAAGACTCGCTTGGATTTGTCAAATTGGGCGCCATCGATTAACTGACCTTTCCTTACTCTCAGGCTCGCAGGCACTCTCCACACCGCCGACAAGCCCGATAGAGAGATAGATGGATATATATTGGTGTTATTATTGTGTACAAGTTTGTAGCTACCAGGGGTGCACGGGAGGTGGACGAGATAGGAGGAAAGAACACAGTAGGGAGGGGAGAAGGGACAGAGCAGGATCTGGGAGAGGAGGAGAGAAATGCCTTTGCTTTTCAAAGAGTTGGAAGAAAATAAGTTGTATGTCGAGAAATACAAAATTCGAAACACTTTTAAGCCACCTTAAGTGTATCTTTTTGTGCACACTGTAAATTGTATTGTTAGATTATTTAAAGTTTGCTTCATATGGTAACTGATTTTACTCCGCTTCAACCTGACTACATTAACAGTATTCTTCAGGTTAGAACAGGCTGAATTAGACCCATAGGTAAGTGCATCTGAATTATTTGTTAATTCATTCATTTGTCTTTACAATTTATTAATATCCCAATGGCTCCAAATACATAATACAGATAACAATTCAGCACAACAGGCTTTAACTTGCCAGATACACATCTGAAGCAATTTTTAAATATATTTATAAATATTTTTATAGTAGGTTAAAGTACATGTCTAAGCTTAAATATGGAATAACAGATGCCGCGCATTAAGCCGCGTGTTTTTACAACCTGTTGTGAACAAACTCACGACGCGATTACGAGCCACATTCTCGAAGCAAAATAGATGCGAGATGTTATATGATGCGAGTGTTTCCTGTCATCAACGCAGACCCGTGTGTGTGATACTTTTACGGAGCTGAACTTACCGGCACTCCCAAGTGGCCTCGCCTCAGACTGAAACCAAGGGCCGGAGCCGGCACCGTGGCTGCTGGCTGTAGGATGGACCGAGAATCGCTGGGCTTTATCTGATCCAATTCGGAGAGCAAAGATTGTGATGTTCCGTGCAGCAGTATAATTGATGCGCTGAAATGCAAAAAAAAAAAGTTGTTGGTTAAAAAAATATATAGAAATATATGTATTAAACTATTCTTTATTGTTGATTATTCTTCTTCAACGATGAGTAACTGCAACTGTAAAAGTAAGAAATACATGTTAAACAGCCTAACATCACTTTAGTCTATGCCCGCAAAAAGTTGGTAAGCTTTATTTTCCTCCGACAATTTCATACGACAGGTTTGTTCGGGAACTTATCAATTTGAAGGCTACACAGTTCTTTTTACGCCATAAAAAAACAGAGGCCATCATCGAATATGTCAGATAATAGAGTAAAACTGTAATTCTGCTTAAAAAATACATTAACAACAAAAAATTGCTTTTTTTTTTGTTAGATTATTTATTTATGCATTAATTTTACAAAGCGACATCGACCTAATGTTGCACAAACCGCGCTGAGCTAAAACAGCTCGAAAATGCTAAAAGAAAAAAAAAGTGGCTTGACGATAAAAAAAGAATGCACAAAAATCGTTTCCGCTTTACGTTAAAATAATCATTGCTCAAACTTAATACTGCGTTTATTTATTTATTTAATTATTGTAACATTTCTAACAGCAGCGCTCATATTAGGTATAGTTAGAAATAAAAAGACATTCTGAAGACTTACAGAAATAGAGAATCAGAAGAAACATTAAACCTATTAAATGTGTTGGATTAGAAAAATGTTTTTATGCAAGCTAAATATTCTTTGTAACAAGTGTCCGCCTACAAAGAGGAAAATGTCACAAAACCGCCATATATTTCACGATATAAGATGTAGAGGTAAATAACAGTTTTCGATAACTCTTAATTTATCTTGAACTTTTTTATTTAAGATAATTGTTTGTTTCTATAATTATTATTCTTGTTATTAGAATTTCAATTAATTGTTTAATTTTATTTGTTATTATCATCATTATTATTATTATTATGAACAAAACCATGTCAGTAACATTATAGCATTTACGTATTATCATTATCAGCTACAGTATAGCCTCCAAGTAGCCTAACCAAGCATCGTGATTCCAGAACAAAGTTTGGCCAGGTGAGCAGTTTCGGTATGGCGGACTAAGCAGAGGCAGTGCTGGGGTAGAGGGAGGGGGAGGAACTGAGTGATGTGGAGAGGAGAGATATCCCCAAATGCCATTTAATGTCGGAAATATTTCCAACAAATATTGACAGAGAGATAGACGCAGGAGGGAGCCGCAGAGGAACAGCGCAGGCGGGCATGTGATTGAATTAATGGATGTTCTGGATATTGTCCAAATTCGCGTACTGACGTCCTGCGGTTAATTACTTTGATTGAAATCAAATAATGTTAAAACACGTAAAGAATGCAGCGAACTCGGAAGATGCAATGGCTCCTGCATGTTCAAGGACTGAGAGTACAGCCTCAAAATTACAATTAGCAACATTTACATCAAGTGACAAACAAAATCTGTTAATAAAACCTCCGTGATTGTCAATCGGTTCACTCTTTTTTTCCTCGCAATTATTTTGATGTAATAATAATAATATTATTAATATAATATTTATAATTATATTATACTACTACTACTAATTATTATTATGCCTATTATCAGTAGTATTAGGCTATAATATTTAACAATAACCATATAGGGCATTTAATTGCTTTAATTGTTGTTTTTATGCCAGCAAAAAAGTAGCCTATTACTTACATAATAACTATAACGGTTTCATATTTTATCTACAAAACATTCACCCAAAAATAACTTGTAAATATAAATAAAATATAAAAATGTAAATATATGTAAATAAATATATGAAGCAAACTTCGAATTCAACATATAAAACAAAATTACCAAAATTATCCACTAACCGTTTTCACAATAAAAACACGTTATATTATTACCGACTAAAGCACAGGCTACTTTTAATAAATTGTATGTAATATTAATATAGAAGACAATATTTTTACAATTACCATTAAGGGCAGAGAACACCGCGTATCGTTTACGGTTTTACTAAATTAAAAATAATCAAATTAAAGTTTTTTGAAAATTCGATTTTTTTAGACCATCAAATGTATTAAAATTCTTGCAATGTAATATTTAGCATACAAGCCACATTCAAGGTTCAAGGTTTAGTTCAGTGATTAAACTCCCACAGCTCCAGATCGTCATGAACGAACTTTAGAGATGAGCCGAGTCAGGACTGTAGAGTAAACGAAAAGAGCAAAAACAAAACCAGACTCGCACGTTTTAGTGAATAATTAAACAACCCCAAACAGAATCCATGGATAGATCAGTAGCTACATCTGAAATGATTAGAAGCAAAATATCTGTTTATTGATTTAGAAACACTTATCAAAAACATTGTGTAAGTAATAATTGATGAGATGTATAAGCTACTATATGCTGCCATGGATATGCATCAAATATCGCCTGGGAATAAAATTTTAATCCATTTTTTAAAACAAACTAACCGAGAGTTATGGATTAATACAGGCTTAAACTAGTCGAACTCTTGAAGATGTTAAGGAAACACATTGAGCAGGGTGCTTGAAAGTTTTCCTATAATAACAGTTTCAACATGACAAGTGCTGAATTATTTGCACAAGTGCGTAGAAAAAAGTTTTCAAGTTCCAGCTTTCTGGCCACAGCGTTATATTAAATCTACAATGTTTGCACAATTTTGACATACTACAGGGATATAAAAAAATAAGTGCAATACCACATGCCTAGGATGTATATATGAAATGTATGGTTTAAAATACGAAACGTATTTATGCTGGTCCATTCTTCGACAAAAAATTGTATTGTATAATATTACATTTCCCAAACTTTCAAGTTTAAAAAAAAAACGGCAACTACGCAACGGAAAATGAATCCAAGTAAATATGGGAAAGAAAGTGAATTTTGTCCTCTCGCTCGCATTTGACCGGTGGACAACATGACAAGGATGAATGAATGGAGCAGCCCACGTTATGCACTTGTGAGAGTAAATTGAGCTTGGTCATTTGGCAGATCGAAGGGATACACACACACCCGGCGCTTAGTCCACATTAAACGTCTCTAGTTGCCGTGAGAGTGACTGTTTAATTGACTGATTGATAGTGTGGCGTGTAGGTGAGGGCTCAACGAACAGCGTTAACAAATAGAGACACTTAGCAGCTAATCCGACGTGGCACGGACCGCACGGCTCGCGAGGCCGTTTGCAAGTGTGCGCGCGGACGTCAGCGCTTTTACACAAAACTCAAGCATTTTTATACTGTAACTTATGCGATTTACGAAAACATTTTTTTTCCCCAGCTAAATAAAGCCTATACAAATTAACAAAAAAGTTTCGTCCTTAAGTTTACATAATTGTAATAACAGGCTGCTGCTAATAAGAAGAAACATAAGAAAACACAAGTCAAACGCATGGCGCGTAAAAAGTAGTTTCAAAGGCGACAAAAAGTTCCAAAATACCACTCTGTGAAATCTTGTCATCCTAAACGTTTTGATAACACGAAGCGTATGACATACCTCAGCCTTTCCTGCTCTTGTTCTCCAACCGTCCACAGTAGAAACTATCTAACCCTTGTGCGCTTTCACCCTCCTGGTGTGTGATCCGGGGCGCGCGGAGCCGGGAACCGTGGAAGCACCTCTACGCTAATAACCACGACCGAAGGAACTGAATGAGAGGGAGGGAGGGCGCTGAGGAGGTGTGCATCTCTCGGTAAGTAGTTAATTAGTAAATCCCCATTCGCTGTGCCTCGGGTCGGTTTGTTTTCCCCGGTCGACAAGCCGAGAGGAAAGAGAATTTGAAGTAGGATTCGACCCGTTTCCGCTCCTCTGTCTCGTATATGAAGTGCGTGCGTATGTGTGTGTGTTGTCCTCCCTCCCCCCTCCCTTCTTCTCTCCCTCTCATTCTTTTCGTCAGAAAATCCCCTTTACTCGCGTCCTAACATCCTCGCATACACAACTGTCCCTCGCGCAATTCTCCAGATACCGTGTATTTAGTTTTTGGACTTAGTGCCCACTGTTCACGCTACTTTCAGTTTGACACTTAGCCACATGCAGCAAAATACTTCACGTAGTCATCATACTTTCATCAGCACCATTACAATGGTTTAGTTGTAGTGCGTAAAATGTATCAACAACAAAGGTCTCTGGATAATTTTGCCATCTCCTAAACGCAGGCTGCAGTCGGTGAGCATAGAGCTATTCCGCCTAAACACTTTTGTCTGGTGATGCACGAAATGCAAGCAATTTTAGAGTCATATTAAGACTTAATTTGAATCCACGGTCAGATCATTTAATTGGCAAATTGTTAAACTAAAACACTGAAAACTAGCAGCCTGCAAAACTAGAGTTGATCTCACTGGCGTTTACCCTGATTCTGGACTTCGAACAGAAGTAAACATCACTTTAAGTCTTCACGGTCTTTTCCAAGCAATTGACTGCACCTAACAAACTTAAATGACTTAATTGATTCGCTACGTAATAATCCATTAGGTAAACCTGTGGAACCCACTGGGGTGTGGAAGGAGGCGTGTGATCTAGGAGGCTAGAAGCGGATGCATAAAGAGAATGAAATGACAAAGATGGATTGAGTACGGAAAGGATACAAAGGTTTTGCCAACTATACAGTTCCAAACAATATTAACCTGACTTGTTCAATACTGTCGTGCACCTCTTTATCGCCCTCTAGTGAACACAATGACTAGAAAGGGTCCCAAGTCCATTCTCATGTGAGTCAGCGTTACAAACTCAGAAATGAATACCTATTATTAAACACTTATTGCATAGGACGTAGATTGCATGCAGTCTGAACAAGTTAAGAAAAGATTAGATAATATTTTAATTACAATGTAATAAAAAAAAGGAAGGTACATATTTAGTATTATATATTTAATGTATTGTGAAAAATAAATATATATATATATTTAGAGCTCACTTGCTCATCTTGAACACACACCGACATGCACACAACACACACACATGGATCATATTTCAATGCTGAGGTCATGTTGGTATCACACAAACTGGTTACTCAAAGTCGCATCTTCCAAATATTCAGTGAGAGTATGTGAATACAAGCCCAGACACAGGTAATAGACTTTAATGTTCTGTGTATTACAGGACTCTCCGATGGCATTATGAATGCAAGGTGCGTGGTTTTCTCTAATGTCAGTGACTGTGGTGACAACTGATGGTGCATCTATTAGGTGGGAGGGGGAAGACTGACCTATCCCATTATCAGTGATTGAGGTTATTCGTATAGGTAGAGCTGAGATTTTTAAAGCTCACTTTGCACCATATGGATTAACTGTCTGCTTCCTTACTGTATGGTTTATTACTTTACAATGTGGATCCGATTCACAATCACATCATGTTGGCAAAGGACATATTGTGCTGCAGATGTATAGTCGTGCCCAATCTAAGGATTTTCATATATTAAATCTAAGATTGAATAAAAGCAATCTGGTTTTGTATGCACATTTAAATAAACATAAGTTAATAATTATTATTTTATTTGCTACTTTGATTATGAACTCACCCCCCCCCCCCCCCCTTAAAAAGAAAAGAAATAGCTTAAGTTTGTGTTCACTGAAATATAGGAACCACAAACAGAGAAAAGAGAGAGGCCTCTGTACATCTTTAGACGCAAATGGATAGAACAAGGTACAACAAATAGAAAGAGAGATAGAAATAAAAGGAAAGAAAATGGGAAGAAAAGACAAGCTGTGAGAGAACTGAAGAGAGGGATGGGAAAACGAAAAGAAAAGGAGAGCAAGAAAGAGCTCCAGTCCCCAGTCTTAATCTGAGCAGGTCTGATCAATAGCCCATTTCCCATTGTTGCCAGAGCTCTTCGATCGCTACACCACCGAATTAACACACCCACTTTAATCTGGAGGGGAGACGGGCCCCATGGGTTGGGGGTGGGGTTGTTGTTAGGTGCTGGGGTTCAGAGTGGTCCGTTTGTGGGGTTGGAGGACTATGGGGGGCAGGGGTAGCAGCTGTGGAGGCATCCTCAAATGAAATCAAATCTAATTGTTATCACTGTTGGGCCTGGTGTTATTACTACTACTGTTTACAATTATCTCTAACTGCATTGCCTTTTCTGGGCTGCCTCTCTCTCCAGCAACAGAGCATGAGGTAAACTGGACATTTATAAGGACTGTGAAAGAATTAGGCTTGTGATGATTATAATAATTGTTACCAGTGGATGCAGTAGTGCGGGTAAAATAGCAATAGCAATAAGCAAGACGAGTGCAAGCAGCTTCCGAATTTAGGTGATTTACTACACCTGCTGTCTCAGTCTGACGAAGAATTTTTAGATCGTACGATGTGCCCAAACTCGTAAAATTCAAGTAGTTGTTTTGTTAGTGAGAGCTGGTTTGCCTTGGGAGTAGCTGAGTAAAGAGCAAACAAAATGACATGTCTACGGCAAACATATTTTACTATGTAAATATAGGCGATTGTGAAATCAACAAACATATCTCCCTTTCTAATTCATGTCATTTCAAAAAGATCAAAACTAATCAAACTGACAAAAAATACTCACATAATTCTGTACTGTTACCGTCACAACACAACTTTAATGGGAGACAGATTATCTATTTTATGTTCTGAAAATATGGTTCCCAAGTTTATAATTTCTAGGGGAAAGTTGACGAACTGACAAAATGTTCTTGAAAATAAAGAATATTATTAAAATAATGCATGTCAAGGGTTTAGGAGTGACTGAACTTGCTCCTCTAAAACCTGAAACCTCTTACCCAACTGAAAAGTTGTACAACTTTCTATTTTCATCAAAACAGGGTTAATTAGTCATATTAATGAGTTCATCCTGTAAATAAAAAAATGTTGCATTTAAGCCCTATTACTTGATAGAACTAAAGTTTGAACTGGTCATAATATCGGCACCTAAAATCATGCTAGGAATAAAAGCAATTTCACACTTGCTAAATGTCAGAACAACGCTCTCTCAAGCATTGCGTTTTTTGATATTTGTTTTTATGTATTGGCCCGAAGCAAGACAACTACATCCCCCATAAACTTACAATTCTTTCTCTGAGACCTCATGATTCCACACAGTCCAGCAGCCCACCAGAGTCTGTTCCCGTCACGCCTCCATGTGCGCTATTTCATATCAAAGTAATTTTCTCGTTTGCTAAGTGATTTAATTGAGGGTAATTAGGCATGCTTCTCGAGTGGATAGAGCTGTGTGTGGCTAACTTGGGTTAAATTAGCCTCAGTTCAGCTGTGAAATATGGGGTTAAGTGGGAGTAAAGGAAAGGAGATAGGGTGGACTGCCATAAAGGGGTTCCGTTTTTACTTTGAACTTTAACACTGAGAAAAAAGTTTTGTCTCTACTATATCTTGCTGTACATAATACTGAAACCCTACTAGATCTTAAACCTAAGAACTGTATGTTAAGCATACGTGACTATAAGTACATATTTCGTTGTCTGCTTAATTCATCTAGCTTTAAGGGCCAAATCAGACCATCATAGTTTTACAGCACTTACAGCACCCAGCTGAATAAAACCAGTATCCTGATTTTCGTTAACTCTTACTTAAACCCTCTGGAAGCCCATAAATGTCTCAGAGCTATAAAAGGAATGAGGAATGATGTGGTCATTGACTGTAGAGCAGTGTGCTGTCATCACTGCAATAAATAGGGGAGAAGGGCATGTTCAAGTAAAGCATTATGAGTGTTTTATCCTCACTGGAGCAGTAATGAGTCGGTTATATCCTCCATAAATTTTGGCTTATAAGCTTAGCAGACATGCTTGTGTGTCTGAGGTGAATTCTGGGAGAAGCTAAACTACATTTCCCATCATGCCTAACATATTCACACCATGCATCAAAGTAGAACGTGCCACAGGTACACTACGAAACACTTAACTGACATCTTCTGAAGACATGTCAATCACCAGTCATACTGCCATTCAGAAAGAAGAAACAAAAAGTGCTGTATACTTGGTAGATTTTTCATATTGCTGATTGACGGCCTGACTAGCAGACTTCTACTGATCTATGTGAAAAAGTGTTTAAAAACAGCATTTTGATTAATATAAAAGTTAGGAGCAAAATAGTAAACGTCCTCAGCACATATTATTGTTTGTAGGTTAATATGTTGCAAAGGAAAGGCTTTGATAGGTCTACAGTGTATGCTTCCTTTTAAACCTTGAGTTAGTACCGCACTAACTTAAAAGTAAGAAATAAAAAGAGCACAAGGAATCATCACCAATAAAGCAATCGCTTCGCGAGTACAGGTGTACCATGCAGCACCTTTCAATTCCCCTTCCTTTCTCACCCTTTCCCATCGCGCCGTTCCGCACCCCGCAGCTATAAAACACCACACTGCGTAATGTGACACGTTTTTCTAATCATTGTCATGAAAAGTAAAATGCTGTGTGCAACAGGGGCAAATTCACAGACACCCAAGGTGGCAGCATCTTGTTATGCTCTCTCAGTCATTCAGTGCGGACAAGTTATATTTTTCTGTAAATGAACATTTTTTGTTTTGAAACCTCAGACGTAGTCTACAGTCAAAAAGTAAAGAGCTTTACTCACCTGCAGCTGCGCATTCACATCGACTTAACACTTGGATTTCCGGGGTCCCGTGGATAGCAATATCTGCAACCCACAACAGCGACTGGAAACCACAGAAAATCAACTTGTGCATTAAGTTGGTTTTTGTCTCTCCGAATTAGCCTACCGTTCACAATGAGGCGACATATTGTGATATGGCTGATAAAGCAATAGCACGACGAGTGAGCACGAGACAAAACACAAATGTAAACAAAACTAAGGAGGAAAAGGAAGAGGGAAAAAAAGAGTTTCCTTTAGAATCACGAATTTGGTAATGAAAGAAATGACGCCCACCCCATAGGTTTCTGTAGTCCCTCGCAAGTCCGCCTGCAAAGTGTGCAGGATGTGTTGGAAAGAGTGAGCTCAAACTGAACTGCACATGACGAGTCGCGCGCTAGTGTACGAGGACCGGTGAACAGAGGAGGAGAGAGGGGGACATGTCAGGGAGGACCAAGAAGATAGGTCAAGGGGGGATGGAGGAGGTAAAGAGTCTGGGGTACATTCCCTAAAGCTACGCTAATCGTGGTTTGGGAGCGTTCGGTAGTCTGCACCTGGTCTCGCGCTAAAGGGTCAGAAAATTGACCGGCGACTGAGAGCAAAAACGGAGACTGCCGCGGAAAATATATGTAGACAGTGGGCAGATAGGAGATCGATCGGGTTATAATTTTGTCCAAAGTCGGGGAAAATAAAGTTCATGGAGGAATGAAATTTGAAAACATATGGTGAATCCCGTCGCCCTAAATAAGTTTCGATCTTTCGAAATAGAGTGTAGATAATATTCGGTTGGACGTTTGATGGAAAATGACGGATTTTTCATTTTGGACAGGTGGGGGTGAAGGAGGACTGGGCTGAGGGGTGAGCTCAAGTCAAAGAACGTGTTGCTTACGTGGAATAGGCTGCTGCAGCACGCTTAGAAAAGAAAACTAAACTTACGAAAAGGAGTCTTTTTTTCCTCTTTTACCCCCTGTGCCCACATCTTTTGTATCACAAATGTCTAAATACCCCCCCACCTACATCCCCAACTCTCTACAAGGGGGCGAGGGAGAGAGAGAGTGAAAGAGAGAAAACAAGAATACCAAATAAATGAGAAATTTTCGTACAGGCACCGCTTCCGTACGTTCCATGCTAGCAATAACAATTAAATATCGACCGCTTTCCTCGGCCGGAGAGAACCTGAGATACTCAGAGACTGCCAAGTACCAAGACCCCGCTCACCCCTCCCTCTATTTCTCCATGTACCGCACACATCTACACTCTCTTCTTTATCCATCCACCTCTTCTATCTGCCTTAACCCATCCACTCATTATTTTTGTTCTTCAGGTGCTTAATTAATATTCATATTCATCTGCAATTATCTTTTTCATTAAGATACCTTAACTGTTTCTGAAGAGCATGCAGTCTGTTATAATCCACTCCAAAATCTCTAACAGTGTGAAGTGTTAACAACATTAAATCTAAATGCTTAGTGGGCCTGCTTTTGATAAAGGAGTTCATTCCACGTCTAACATCTGTTCCAGTCCAGAGTTTGGCCACAGATCACAAGCATAATTGAATAATGGAAGACTGTAATAGGATAGAGTGGACATGCATGATCAATTGAAAGGTTTCCCCTCTCTGTCTGGTGGTATAAGCATAGAAACATATGACCTAAGATCTGTGACAACATTACAGTGATGAGAGGTGCAAGCCAATATCAAATATTTGCTCATAACCTGTTTTAATAATTACGATTTTATTAACCTATTTTAAAGATGCACTCATTATATTTTCTGTGTTTGCACTGGCCAATATGACCTGAGACTTACTGACACACATGCAACCTGAACGTAGCATCATGAAAAACAAAACCTTTCACCAAGATACCTATAAGCTCTGAATGCCTAACATTTTTTGATAACATGGGGATTGTGGAGAGAGTCATAAGATTTATGTAAAATCTATGTAAAACAAAACAGCTTTTATTGGGCTTCTTATATAACTGGATCTCGTTAATTTGAGAATATAACATTTTAAGATGATTTTTTTTTAAGCACCTTATCATAGTGATGAGATTTTCTTAGTTATCCAATTGCATCCTACTTTTCTTAAAGCTCACAAAATACGTTGTCTGAAGAGAGAGAGAAAAAAAAACCTCAAGAGCAGATGCATTACAGTGATTGGAGCTGAAATGGCCTATCTGTGGTAATCTGAGTGAGCCAACACATAAGAGGTAAGACCGGTGCCCTTAAAACAACTTTTCAGGCTGAACAACTATCAAAAGTTTCTCAATCAACGTCATCGCCTTTCACTCTCCCTATATATTTTTTTCCGCCTCAGAACTTCTTTCTCAGAACTCAAACCATTCGATTTCTATTTATTTCCGGG
>JAUMHP010000023.1:970366-1006701 GCA_032361065.1 Enteromius trimaculatus
AAATAAACAAAGACATACTGCATATTCACCTGTGGAACAATTCTTATCACCCAAACAGGCAGTAAGCCATTAAGGCCAAAAGGTTTTTATATCAGCCCTACTTTTGTTACATTTCTGTCACAGTTGTTTGCTATTTTTAGGTTCATACAAATATAACTGAGGAAAGTACTGAAGAACTGAAATGGAAACACGATTACCTGTTTATGCTGATGACATCACCATGGAATTAGCTTTAAACACATATGCAAATATCAAAAAGCAGTCTGGGATGTAGCTTATTTGAATGTTAAACAGGGACACTGATGCTATCAGTCCAGGCACACTCATTAAAAAACTAACACGTTATTCATAGATTAAAAAAAAAAAAAAACAATTCTCAGAGTAATGGTATATTAATTAACAAATGGAAAGTGTACTTTTGCAAACCTGTTCCGTATCACTAGTGTGGCAGCTCATAAAGCTTATTCCAAGTGTGTATATGTATTACTATCACTAACCTCTATTCAACATTACCTCATCCATCCACACTACATTATATTAAATTAATATTACCTTATTATCTGCTTGTAGCAATTGTGACAGTCAAGTCTGTATTTAATAATCTATCATATTGATTCTTACTGATTTACCACCGGACTCTTAGATTAAAGATTAAAGTCCAGTAGCTATAAGAATGAGTCTTAAGTCTCTTATCAACAAAAGATGTTTCACTCAAGATGACCTTTTTAAATAAATCATCTACTATTTCTCCCAATTCTTTTCCAAAAGTCCCCTTTAATGGGAAAGTACATTTAAGCCTCACTGCTACTAAAGAACAGTAAAAACTGATAAACTCCCATAATCTGATCTTTGTGCACTTTAAATTCCAATCACATACTACTGCTCAAATAAGGGCATTTTGAAAAGCTTTTTGCTTAAAAATATATGCATATTCTTTAGCCATGTCATATTATTTTATATATATGTTCAGTACATCCTTTTTATGTTAAATTCATATTATTACCACATTTCTGTAATAATACTACCACACGATGTACTTAAATATTTTATATCTACTTAGAAATGTTAGGCCTACATTATGTTTACAATAATGTAATGTAGTGTAGTTTGGCCATTTTCTAGCCACGTGATGATATTCTGGCTGATTCTAGGTGGTATGAATAACGTAGCAAATATACGTTTTGTGTTATTACTCTGAACTTACTTTCTGCCAAAGGTCATTTAAGTTAAGACACGTGGCTATCTAACATGTGTGAAATGGGTTTGATAATGCAATGTGTTAAAGAGGCTGGCTGGATGAGTCTGCTGTTGATACGTCTCATTACATCCTGTTTGACTCACTGTGTCAAAGATAGCCTGAAGACAGCTATAATGCTGTATCATGGACATCTTTCCCCTCCTTAAATAAACACTGTGAGATGGACTAATTTGACAAGTACACTGTGAATGGCAAGACTGACTGGAAATTATATGATATAGTCTCACACTCGGTCTTCAACTCCATGATCGAATGCTAAGACTGTTTTAAGAAAGAAAGAGAAACAAAAAAGCGCTCATACTTAAATAACATCAAACGCAGGCATATGTGATCCTCCTCAACAAAACTGGCATCTGCTAAACAACACTGCCTAAATTCACTGGCTAATCTCTCAGAGAACTCAAGTCTCCAACTGTCACAACACAGCCACAGAAACAAAACAAACACACGGCTCCACATGGGCTGATCTCAACCGCTCCGATCGCAAAGTATAAAATCACAGCTAGACCCAACATATGGCGTGCTTTCGGTAAACAAATTTGGACACATGCATGTCCATTTTTTAACGAGATCCATCACAAAGAGTTTCCCGGCACTAATACGGGGTTGTTTGATCAGCAGGTTCTACAACCAAATTAAAATTTAGTCCAGTTCATAAGTATTTTTCAATTGTATACTGAAGTCTCGGTTCACAGGTAAAACAAAATGAATCAAAGCCCATTCACACAAAAAATGACAGCTACATTAGTGTCCACACCAATAAAATTCTATGAAAATGTAATACAATCGTGTATTATCGTGATGATCTCTTGCTTTAAATGCTAGAGCTTTTTTAAAAATTGAAAACTTAAGAGAATTGCTCTGACAACAAACTATTGCTCCAGCTGTGGTTTGGACTTCACAGTTCTCACGTAATTAAATCGATATAGTTATAGTTAACATCTTTGGAGTGAACGGGCCTTTTATGTATCTTTTATGCCTCACCAATGTAATCATTTTGATTGCTTATATGCAAAAAATACTTTTATTTAAAGATGGCATGAAATGAAAATTCACCCTATTTATTTTCTAAACGCATGTTACTAGTGATCATCTGTTACACTTGACATCAAAATATGGAAGAAATCATCTGTCGCTACTTGCTTTAAATCTGACATCAAAGTAGTGTTATGTTGCTAGTGGATATCTGCGGGAATGATTTGTGATTTCATTTAATAAACTGGGTAAAAAACAAACAAATCAGTAATTCTTCCCACTTTTTCACCCTTATTAGTGGGTTTATGCAATTATTGTATCATGAAGTTGCTTTGAAGCTAAATTAGATTAAGTTATGAACTATATGAAACGATTATGCACTGTGACAACACATAAATTGGAATTATACGCATATTAACTATAAGGTAAAAAAAAGACAGACAGACAGAGGCTGTCAGAGGTCAATCTCAAGCTAACTACGCCTACTACTCTGAGGTGTTAGATCATATATTTCAGGAAAAAAAAGACCAATTGTGAAAACTCATTTGATCATGAAACAGTATGCTGGCTCTGCAAAAATACAACTTGAGAGCAATTAAAAACTTGTTTATATATGTCCAAGACAGGCAACAAAATTGCCGCTGCTGTGGTTTCACACCGTGCTGTTCTGCTCGGAGCAGCGCTGGCCACTTCCGGGTTTACAGCCAATAGAATTCGGCCACAACAGAGTAGTTCACCAACCGGTTTCTTTACTGCGAAGTCGGATGAAATGAATCTCGAAATATCCCTCTCTTTACGTTAGAGCTATAAAGATCACTGTCGACACCTGAAAATTCTATAGCTCCTATTGTAAAGCGATTTCAAGCGCTTAATTCGTTTGTTAAAGGACTTTCCGTATTGAATAGACTCACATGTAACGCTGTCTGCGGAACTTCACAACTTTGAATGAGAGTGAGATACTCAAACATTTGTTACATTCAACAAGTTGAATTATTATTTAAAACTCGTGCAAACTTCCCAAACTTTCGCTGTTGAAGACGTTGTTCCTTCCTATTAATCAAAAACTGATTTTTGCGTCATTATCTACACTAGGGAACGAAACTCTCCTGGCCCTTATAACACTGTATTTGAAACGGCATAAAATAAAGGTTGTATGATTGAATGACTCTTAGTTTGCTTGCAGACACTCTAAATGATTCAAATAAGCTGGCATGTTTATATGAGAGTGTGGTTGTACATTAAACAAGAATAGTTGGCCAACAGACTACAAACTATCAAAACGTCCCATGCTTACAGCTGCAAGTCCGGTTACTCTAATAGCTGGTTAGCCACATTAGCCAGCTGTCTAGCACTTTCTGCAGCCAACCTACACTCATTACAGGTCATTAAACCTACTGACATATTCAGAAGTGACATAATTAAAGTCACCCGTTCTTCCAAATCTGGAGACCTAATTATAATAACCCATCAATTACCGATGTATATCAAGAACATCACATCAAACCCATGAACCCCTTCTAATAGCTAGCGTTATATGAGCTAGCTATTCCAAGTAAACCTGTAGAAGTGTGCTACTGAAAGAGCGCGGGATTACTCAGCCACATACCAGCAGGAGGGTGAAGTAGTGCAGTTCGGGAGCGGGTATTATTGATGATAATTTCATTGTATAGTGGTGTTGGTTGAGGTTGCGATGTTGTTGGATTTTGCCAGTCTCTCGACACCACCTCCTTCTCCTTTGCTGCAGGAAACAGGCAGTACATACGGCCAGGACTACGGGAACTGTGATTCCGGGTTTTCTGGAATTATGGGAAATGTAGTTTTTCTTCGTGACGGGAGTCGTTAAGTCAACTAGGTTTTGTTTTTTAAGAAACTACAATTCCCTTTCAAGGCCGTATGGGGAAAAGATGCCTATGGTATTTGTAGTTTTCTTTCCAGACGTGCCCAGATGTGTTTGCGGTCTCAAGATATTTTGAAGTATCATTGACCAAGAGCAAAGTTACAAAAAGCATGAAAACACCGAAAATAGTGCAGTGCGTTGGAAAGGTTCTTGATGTTCAAAGTGAGAGATGGAACTTTGTTTCACAGTGAATGTGGTAAGTTGCATCATCGTTTCCTAACTGTATAACGGGAATTCTATTGCATTTAGCAGTCAAGCTAACGTTACATGTAAACACATTTAAAGTTATATACGTTATTTAGTATATGAATCACTGACACAATCATGTGTTGTTGTTGAAGTTTTTTTTTTACAGCAGTTATGTAACAACGATTGCATTTGTTAAAATTGTTTAATTATTTGCAGCTCGGACACAAAGTGTTCATAAAGATGTCAATGATTTCTGCAGCTGATTCATAGACTTTACTAGCAGTCCAAAACCACCACGGAGGAAATAAATAAGCAAACTGTCAACACAATTCTTTAGGCACAGTGCACATTAGTTTGAAGTAAAAGGGTGTAGGAGATGGTATATGAAATGTTTGCTTATTTTTGTACAGTTTTTGATTCATGCATATGAAAGAAAAATCACAAATGATATCCTAAGAAGACCCAGTAATGCATCTCATTTAGAGTTTGAAAAAGGATTTCTACAAAGAGTCGAACTGAGCCCAGATTTTGCTAAAGTTTGAGATATCAGTAAGTGTAACTCAAACTAAAAACAAAAGACGGTAATTTATCCTACAAAATTTACATATTTAGGCATCTTATCCAGATTAAGTATCACAGTGTTACTCATTTGTGCCTCTTATGATTTCTTCTAAATGATTTAAATATAATGATGTGATATAAAGTTGATTATATTTAAATGATATACAACTACAGTACTTAATTAAACGTCAATTGTGTTTTTTCAATTAAGGTTTTTTATTATTTTTAGCATATATTTCAAACATTGTGTGAACCAACAGACAACCAGGATGTTCCAATAAAATTAAAGTATGTCGCATAACATTTCTGTTAATCTTATAATATATAGTGGTCAGCAGTATGTTGTTAAAGAATAAGATTTTATATGTCATCATCTTGCATTTTTACAAGAAACAAGAAACACTTACAAGGCTTCTGGGTTGTTTGACCATTTTATGTCAGTACACTCCTATAAGTCGGGCTTGGCATAGAGCACTGGTAGTGTTTGGCACAGTAGGTCAGAGCAGGTGGTTTGTGCTCTGTGTGTGAGTGATCCGCTCTCTCTCCTGCAGAACACTAGATCAGAGCTGCCAGGGGGATCTGCAGCTACGCCAGGCCCAGCAAGGCTTCACTTAGCTGGGTAACATCTGCTGAGGCCTCCCCTGCCTCCTGGACTTCACCATGGTAAGAGTCAGACAACAAGAACTGTGCTGAGATTTAGAAGGGATTATGAGTATTGTGCTATGTATGAAGAGCTTTTAATGCATACTTTAATGTACTGTCATATAATTATTTTTAATTTTATCAATAAGAAACGTTGCTGAGAGTAGAAGCTTGTAAATGGCACATTAATGCGCGTAGAGATAAACATAACTTTTTGTGTATTTTGTCACATCAACAATTCATTCCACACATTAAAAATGAATGTAAACATTGGACAATGTAAATGTAATGTACAGATAAAATATTATTATTATTATTCATTTTTTTTTTTTTTTAAGTTACAAATAGCAAGAGAGGGGCTTTTTCTTTAAATTTTTGTTGTAACACCATTGGACACATTAGTACATCAACTACCTATAGGCTACATGTACGAGTAATTTGTCTTCAGTAAAATCAGATACTGTTCTCACATAAGTTATTATATAGCATTATAAATCTATGTGTGTGTGTGTGTGTGTATATTATATTATATTATATTATATTATATTATATTATTACTCATAAAGTCATGGACAAAAATATATATAGAAGTCTACCATTGGATACAAAAAATGTAAAATAAAGATAAAAATTGGGGAAAATATAATTATGACACATTGGCAGTTTACCGCACTCGTTTTCTACAGGGTTCAGGTCAGAGGAATTTTGATGCAGGTGCTGTTTGACAATTTTTTTTTTTAAGGTTTTCTGACCCTGAAAATCAGCTATTTTCTACAGTTCTCCAGCTGTGGTCCTTGGAGAGTCTTAAAGCCACTCAAACTCATATGGACACATCCTTTTCCAGGCAGTTGCGTAACATTTTGTGTTGATTGAAAAGTCTTAATTATTGCCCTCGTGGTGGAAATGTAAAATTTCACCGCTCTAGCGTTTTGCTTTTTTAAGCCACTTCTTTAACTTGTGAAGCTCAGTTATCTTTTGCTGCACATTAAAATTATTTTTTGGCTTTTCTTATTGTGTTGGTGATTTAAAGGAATTTGGGCTTTGTTTTCCCTCCCTTTTATATTCATGTGAAATAGAAAGCAATGGTTGAATAATTTCATGTTCATAATCACCAGGGAGTGCTCAAAATTAAGAATATGAATGAGAATAAACTTTAGAGGTATTTAACTTATAAGAATTTCTAGGGGTGCCTATAATTGTGTCCAACGTGTATTTGAGAAAAAAGATTTATTTCATAATAATATAAATGTTTTAAATTCATATTATCCAATGCAAGGTTAGTTATTTGTAAATATCAAATTAAAATTATTTACAGAGGGTGCCGGTATGTTTGGCCCTGGCTGTATGTAATGTATACTGTATGTACACATTTATAAATGCATGCACATATTTTTATATTTATATGATATATAAACATATAATATAAGTTTAAGAGCCAAAAAAACTGTATTATTTTCATAATCACACTTATTAAACTTCTCAAATTCCACTTGGAGTGGAATAGAATGGACACCTCAGTGGTGGTGACATCTGACAGACTCTGGTCACTTTAGTCTGACCCTTCTGCGCTTAACCCTCAGCATGTACAGTATGAACGAGAACAATCTATTCAGTGGCCTCCATGTTTAATGTGACCCTTATATTAATATTTAATGAAGTGAAGGGTAAGTGAATGTTTCTGAGGGAGGCTTGGCTCTCTCCAGGGTTAAGTGAGCTGTTAATAATTGATGATGTGCTGATTTTTATGGTTCTTTGAGCGTGTTAATAGAATAATGTACTTACTGACTGCACGGATAGAATAATGCAGTTAACGTGTGTGTTTTGTGAATAATGTAATTAGCATGTGTTCAAGGGCTCATCGCTGAGGGAGACAGGACTCTGATACACACATCTACATGAGGAACCGCTGTATGTGTCGCTCATTGCTTTCTAACCTTATAAACACCCAACTGATTCAAATCTTGTTTCATCTTTTTCATTTCCGCTGTCTCTCTCTCTTCTTCTCTTTCCCCCTCTCTCGCTCTCTCTCATTGATTTTCTGTTTGTTTTTCAATCACATTATTTCCCGCACACAGCGGTGTAGCCAGCGGCTAAATGGCCCCTCTTCTACTAATTGGACGTTTAATTAGATCACAGATTTGGCCCAATTAGTCGCTGTAGGGAGGAGAGGGGATAGCCTGGGGGGGCCATGCGTGTTTATGTGAGTAGATGGTGAAGAGAGATAGCGAGGAGTGCGGATACAGAGAAGGGGGAGCGAAAGAATGGGAGGGTGGAAAAGAGATATCTCTCTCTAGGCTGCCTCATTAGAGATGTCAGAAAGGGTCTGCCATAATACCCCCCCCTCACTACGAGTCTGGCCCCAAGAGACCTATCAGAGCAACCTGACCCAAGTGTGCTTCGGAGACTCAAACCGTGCCATCTCTCAGATTTGGGATCCGTTCAAGACACCACTGTCCTACCTGAGAGAGCCTACACCAGCCTCAGTTTATCAGTGACTAATGCCATACCTTCATGAAAGCAAACAGACCAAGGGCAGTTTATTTGAGATGGCACTGAATCGTTTTGTACTAAACCTTAAGTACGGATTATGATATGAAATTTGACTTCCATCAGCTAGTTGTGGTCCTAAAGCAGGGCCTCCACATCACTGTGACTGCCAGTGAGATGATGACCAACCTGCTCAATTGTGACATTACAACTTTTGGAAAAATTGTAAAAATGTAATTTTTAACTGTTAATTGGCTACCAGTTAAAATGATGGTTTTTGGACAAGTAATAGAACAAGTCGTTATATAATTTACAGGAAAAAAAGAAAAACGTAAAATTAACATTCCTAGAATTTCCTGCAATATTTAGTAGTATTAGTTGCTTTGAGTCATGTCACTTTCCCATCACCACCTGTTTTTGGTAGTATAAAACAGTACTTAAATAGCCTGATGTGTTAACATTATATTATTATTATTATTATTATAAAAAAAAAAATGAAATTAAGTAAAGTCTCTAAAACCTAAAATATTATACCATATTTTTATGGTAAAGTTTTTCTTTTCTTTTTTTAAATATTATATAAATACAAAATATGCTTGGGCTGTATTATTAACTGTATGTTTTGCTGCATTATTATACTTTTTTTTTTTTTTTTTAACCACTTGATGTTTGCTATTATAACTATAATGTAATATAAATAATAATTACGATGAAATGCAGAAAGATATAGTTTTGTTGTGACTGACACCTTTGGAACTACATAATTGCATTAAATCGCCCACTGGAAGCCACACCTCCTTCACCAGAGGGGCTCATTTGTCGCTCAGCATTATGGGAGACCACGGCTAATGAGACACAAGGTGATCATGTCAGTCAAGACACACTACGGATGACATCCGCAGGGATGCTTGCATGCATCCACAGCATGGGGCCCTTTCTCCTTGGAGAAAGTATGGAGGATTTGCCCTCTGGGCATTAGATGAAAGGGCCGATGTCTCTCAGCGAGATACTTAGAAGAGATTTTTTAAAAAAAGCTGTGTTTTTGGAAAGTAAGAGGAAGATGTGAATCATAAAGATCTGCAATTGCAATGCCAGACACTGCTTTACTGACAAATGTGCACACAGCTCAACTTCTGACCCTGTGGTTTGTTCTTCATTATTCTCTCTTTTTTCTTCTTCTGGGTCTCTCCTTCTCCCTAAATCCTGACTCAGCTGGTTGTTCAATAAGATGCTGGTGGGGAGTCATTTGGCTGGGCTAGACAAGCTGGATACTTGCCCACACACACACACACACACACACACACATAAGACGAAGTGCTCTCCTTTTTGTGCACATTGCATGAATCCTTAATGTGTTTCAGAGTTTCAATGGAAAGTCAAAGTCAAAATCAGTGTTATTTTGTATCGCTATAACACATAATTAATTTTTAATTTTTTTTCACCTGAGTATTTCTGCAAAATACAAAAACAGTTGATATGACAGATGCTGTACTTTTAAAATGTTTATTAGGTATATAATTGAATCATTAGCTAGTTGAGTTGATTTGCACTTGAATTTGAAGCTGTAATGATCTACGGTTGCACAGGTAATTTAATTAGTCAAAAAATAAGCATGCATCATTCAACTTATTATCAATATATTGTCGCTAATATTCATATTTGATTTCCTATCTTCAATTTTTCAAACTGATTGAAAACCGCACTAACATGTTGAAAATTACCAGCTCCTTTTTCAAAGTTTATTTCACGTTTGAGAGAAAGTCATTTGATTTGTATGCCAGGCATTTTTGTTCTTAAGCCCCAGTGTGTGTGTTTGCATGTATGAGTGCGTCCTAGTCTGGAGGAAATTGAGGAAAGCTTGTGGTCGATATGAGAGAAGCCTCCATAAAAACCTTCTCTCACGGAAAATGACTTCCCACGCGATCACGTACACACACTAACTCTGTCGGACGCAAACGCACTTGAAAGTACGCGTTCAGATAGAGCTCTTCCCTTTCACCTTTCTCAAAGGCATCCATCCCCCTGCTGTCTTTTTTCCACATCGTGATTCCAGAAGCAGACTGTGTGTGCTTTTTTTGTCGGTGATGTCTGAGTTCCTTCGTTAAACTACGTGGAGTCAAATAAAGCTGAATTATAGTGTATCGGAGAGCATTTAAAGGCTTTAATCAGAACATACACACACAAACACACATTTTACTGAAGTAGTTGTAACTCTTAGTAGTTTTATGAGACTGCATTAACTAACCCCAATTACCCTCTCATGAGGTGCGTGAGAACAGAGCGGCTAATTAGTTGTGTGTGTGTGACGGGAAAGAATGGCAAAGACAAAAGGGAATTGCATGAATGGGTTATAGCGTTCATTGAAAAAGTCATAAACATGCTTCACACACATTTATCGTGGATTTGTGTATATAATTGATTTTTCTTTTTTTGAAATCTCTTGCAATATTGATGAGCATGAATAAGAGATGAGTTGGGCAGGGTGTGTCCCAGCAGGGGATTTGCCCCCTTCCTGCTACTTCCTGTCTAAGGATTACCCAGCATTCCGGCTGAACCACTGCGAGTGGATGTAATGGTTGGTTTGGTCACCATTCAAAGCTCATTTCAGAAAGAGTGAGTTTAGATTTTAGGCCTGTAATCTTGATGTTTGGCCTCTGACTCATTGCACGACTGATGGTGTGTGTGTGTGTGTATAGGTTTATATGGTTTATGAGGAAATACAAAAATGTGTATAATGATGACATAAGTATTACAACGTAAAAAAGTTTTATGAATACCTCCTGTGTGCTCGTAAAACTAATGGCTCAAAAACAAACTGCCTTTTTTTTTCTTTCTTTAAATCGAAATTGCTAAACCTTTTCGGTGAGGAGTAGGTTTAGGTGTATGGTTAGGGTATAAAAAGTCCCCGTGAACCACATACAAACATGTTTTTGTCTGTGTGTGTGTGCACCAGGCGATGATGATCCCCCAGAATCCATCTCAGGTGCATGCGGCTGCTGTGAATGGAGACAAAAACACCTTACAGAGACTGATCACAGGTATCACGCATATATCAGTGCTCAATACTCTTCATACTCCATACTCTTCACTTTGTATTCCATGTGTGCGGTATGTCTTTTAAAAAACACATTTCTTTTGTGTTTTATAAGTTTCATATTCTCAAAAACAATAATACAAATAATAGAAGTAATGCTTGAAGTATGTTTACAGTTTAAAATACCATTTATGTTTTTATCTTAATATATTTTAAAATGTCAATTAATTTATTCCTGTGGCGAAGCTGTAGTGTAGTTTATTTGGTGGTCAGAATTGTTTTTTTATATTATTAATATTACAAAAAGTTGTGCTGTTTAATATTTTTGTAGAAATCATGACAAAAATAATGAATCTTTTATTTTAAATTTAGAATTTTATTGTCAGTTTTGATTAATTTTAATAAAAAATATAGCAAAAACAAACAATCAAACTAAAACTGAACCTAGACTTTTGAATCTATATAAACATTAAATATCATCAAAAGGATAAAAAAATATGTATGTTCACTTTGAAAGGATTGTATTTTATTCAAACAAACAATAAATGTTAAAGATTTGTCATTTCATTTACACTACACACCATGCTCAGAATGAGCTGAATACTTACTGAATAAAAAGACCTTATTTGTTGGTCATTCTTGAATATAAAGATATTATCTGACATGTTACATCTGCAGGGTTGTACTGTCAATCAACAATGTGCTAACTACAATCATGTAGATAATTTATTTGGCTACCAACAAGTACTATTTAGTAACTTATGAAAAAGAAATCCGTGAAAGAACCTATTCAGCTCATAATTCTCATATTTTTGCATTTTACTCCAATGGCCTTATGGGACAGCAAAGTGTACACTAGTTAACACAAATCCTTAAAGATCCACATACTAAAATCATTGTGATTTAGTTTTACACTTTGTCTTAGAAATGTACCATGAATATTCAATATATCACCCATATATATTTTTTTTTACATTTTAATCACAGGTTATGGTAGACTGTTTTTTTTCGTATGTGTGCTTTGTGTCCGCAGCAGAGTCTCTTCTGCGGGACAGTGAGGATCAGTTTGGCCGAACTCCTTTGATGTATTGTGTCCTGGCCGACCGCTTGGACTGTGCAGAGGTGCTGCTTAAAGCCGGCACGGCCGTCAACAAGACTGACCACAGTCAGAGGACCGCACTGCACCTCGCAGCACAGAAGGTAACACACACACACACACACACAGAGCTGACCATGATTCTGATAGGCACTTACAAAGGCTTGGTGTCGTTAGGGTTTACTGCCCTCTAGTGTTTGTGGTGTTGACACATTTCTCTCTATAATCTGTATATGAGAGCGCTCGTATGTGTTATGTTAGTTTGACTCAATAAACAGGACAGTTTGACTGAGACGAGAAGAGGGTTGGAAAGGAGAGCAAAGTGAAGAGGGAAGGAGATGGCAAGAGTGTGAGGAGAGGAAGACGGGGAGGGACGGGATTGATGGGTAACACTCTGACATCTAGATCAATAAGAGCTGTAGCTCAGGGATTAACACTCTAATTGGGCTGGGAATAGAGACTGAGAACCCTGACACACACACACACGAGGGCTCTCCCCGGAATGTTTTACACAGGAGCTAAGGAGGCCTGGGAGGATACTTGATGAGAGGGGAGGGCCATTAACACTCAGACACATTCAGACCCTTTAGATGGATAAACAGCCGTCTCTACCCCAAAGCGCGGCCCAAGAATAACATCCCTGTGTGACACCAAGCACTTTTTTCATCATTTCATGTTGCTGCTTTCGAATGCTTTGTCATTTTAGTGAAATACAGATGAGCTGAGATAATGGGTCAGTCTGTTGGCAAGTAGTGCCAGATGATTTTTTGTACATCCAAGTTAAATTGGGTAAAGAAGAATAGTAGGAGGGGACTTGGTTCTGGTTATCAGCTGTTGGTTGGATGGAGGTAGATCGGAATTCCAGCTTGAAGTTGAATTAAAGATGGGGCGAGGTTTAATGATTATGGTGTATATATCATCCGAGAGAGAAGTCTGTCATTTCACTGAAAGGTTGAGATTAGGTTTTGATTTCATTTTGACTTTAAAGGTAAAATGTGTACTCAATTTCTAGAGCAAAATTAATTTTTTCATTCTTCAGAGTCTCTTACAAATAGCTTCCTTTGTATATCAAGTAATGGTATCCCTCAGATGAGAATGCATAGAGCATGTTTCTTAGATTTTCCAGTGGAGTGAAGCTAGCCAAACTGAAATTAGATTTTTGATGCTTTTGGGCCATGACTGAAGCCAGACTTACATTTTAATTGGTTGTGGGTTTACAGGTGTTGTCCGATTCATGAATGAATGACTGTTATGAGCCTGTTTTAATGGATTATTCAGATAGACTGGAGAACTGGAGTGTTACTGATTTCAATCAGTCTTCACAGCTGTCCTAATGTCTTGGCATTCATCAACTGAATTATAGTTAAATAGTGCCATAAATTAATTAGAAAACATACAAATTCAGAGTTAATGGATTGTTATTCATACTTGGATCTGTGATCTTCCAATCCTTACAAACAGACAAGTGTCTAATTAAACTTAAAAGTTATGGGGTTTTTTTTGTTTGTTTTTGCATAAACACATGCATTTCAGGGCAATGTGCGTTTTATGAAACTCTTACTGTCACGCCACGCCGATTGGCGGTTAAAGGATCTGGAAGAAATGACCCCATTACACCTGGCAACCCGACACTCGAGCTCCAAACCTCTGTCTCTGCTTCTCAAGCACATGGCACCTGGTGAAGTGGACACACAGGACAGGAACAAGGTACCAATCCTAAACACACACACTACACATGCTCACGCACTCAGCGGCTCGTCTGTAGCTGGCTTGGGTGGGGAAAGGGGTGAACGTGAGGTTAGGTGGTGTGTGTATGTGTGCGTGTGCGTTTGTGGTTGTATATATGCCATAAAGCAGCAGGGGAGCTCTGCACCCTCTGATGTTTCTCTGGAGGATATGAGCTTTGTTTAAATTGTCTAATAAAAGATTCTTTCTCAGAGCTGCTGCGAGAGCTTGCCAGGCGCCTACAAGGCTCAGGGTCTCATCGCAATGTTAACCTTATGTGTGTGTGTAAAGTGACAATCACTCTCTCGCTGCATGCCAAAGACGTCTTCCACAAATCGCAGAGAGAATACAAACCAACACAATTTCACAACAAAAGCAATATGCATGGAAATTCTTAAAATAATAAATAAAAATCACAGTTATGAAAAGCAGTCCCGTTTGTAAGAAATAATGACATTTATTTCAAATAGACACAATTATAAAAAAAAGTTACATTTTTGATGAAGTTGCAGTTGTGAGTTATAAAGTTGGCAATTATAACTTTTGCAAACAGTCAAAATCATACATGCCTGCATTTATTTGATCAAAAATACAGATATTGTGAAATATTATTACAATTTAAAGTAATTTTTACCTGTTTTAAATATGTTTTAATATAATTTATTCCTGTGATTGCAAAAATACATTTTCTTTAGTCACATGATCCTTCAGAAATTTGGTCAAGAAACATTTAATCTTGTTAAGTCTTGCAGTGTTGCAATTTATGCTTAATATTTTTTATGGGAACCCAAGATTAATTTTTTAGGATTGTTTGACAACATTCGAAATTATGGGTTTTATTTATATTTGTACTTAATAATATAACGGTTTTCTAAATGTATTTGCCATTTTTTAATCTAAAATGTATTATTTAAAAATTATTAATTTGATATAAATATAATAAATACTTTGGAAATAAATAAATAATATTGTAATAGTGGGATATAAATCACATTGTGAGATTTTAAAGAAACTGGCTTTCACGAAAGTTTAATAATTGTTGGCAGGGCTGTTGTACTTTACTGTAATATTTGTAACATTACTATATGAGCTATAATACAAGTAATAGTAGCAGCTGTGGTACTGTTAGCATCAGTAAACACAGACACTTTAGAGAAGTTGATATGCGCTGGTCACCAAAGAGCAAAAGAAGAGTTTGGAGAGATGTGTATTCGGGCCCCGTGCTTTCCTGGGAAACACTGCTATCAACTGCTCCAGATTACCAGACCACATGCAGCTTTATTCACTTTGGTTCCAATTACTCTAAACATTCACCCCAGTTTACTTTCCGATGATCTACGCACATACAGCAACTCTTTAGATACGCCGTCATTTAAAATCTCATTCCACAGACAAACTGCTCAAAGCTACCAGGGTTATTAAGGCTCCTGTTTTAAATCATTTGTGTGTGTGTGTGTGTGTGTATGGTTGTGATTACGCTTACATGAGTGAGTATGTGTGTGTGCACTGTGGTTGTATCAGTGCTTCTATTGAGTCGCATAAGGGAGTTTTGTTTTGTCTGTTGGTTTTGTAATAATTTGATAAGCAGAATCGTGATTTCTCGTGATGAGACTTGTTCTGCGGCCAGATGCAGAAAATAGCTCATCTAGTGCATCTTTAGTCTTCACTGTCCACGTTGGCTGTTTGCGCTTTTTGTGGCTGGAGAAACTTGAGTGATGGATCAGAGAAGGGCCTGTGTGTGTTTTAGGTAAACTTGTTGCATTTGGAATCAAACTGCAGAGTAAACCGTCTTTTATTGTTGAGCAAGAACGTTCAGCTGGTAAAGGTTGTTAAAAGGCTGGAGACCACTCATATATTTACATGGAATAATTAAGCAGACATTTAATCTAAAGTGACTCTCAAATGAAGAAAAGCTCAAGCAATTTATCAAACAGAAGACGAAATTATTAGCTCTACTGGTGAGGATTTTGGATGGAGTCTTGAACTGAGAGAGCCAAAGTTGCCTGACACACGAAAAAGGCAGTGGAAATCTGCAACTGATATACATTAGACAAACAAACACATAAAAATGTATTTTATGTGCACAGCTGAGATTGCAAACCTGCATCAATTTAAAATTTCACAGGCGCTAAATTGGAATTGTGAGAAAGTTGTATTTACATATAATATTTGAGAAATAATATTTGAGAAACATAATGTAAAGGTTTTTTTTAGTTTGTTTTTTATTAACATTTTATATGATATTTTGTCATTTACGGCTGTTGTGATTCTATGATTAAAAAAAAAAAAAAAAAGTAATTTAAAGTTATAATGCATAAATATTCATAAATGTACAATTTTATTCAACTTAATGTTGTAATGTTTGTTTAAATTTGTAATTATAATTAATACATTGAAATTATGTTTAAAGGTCAGTTTTAATTAACTTAAAGTTGCCATATAGCATGCTATGTTTAAATGTATGTTTTACAACATATACATTTAAGTTTAAAATAATTTCCTTTGGTTTTAATTTTTATTCAACTTTTGAAATTTTTAGTTTTAGTTTTTTTTTTTTAGGTTTTATTTAAAGTTAGAAATTTGTTTATTAATTTGTTTCATTTAATTTAAAAGTAAATGTACAGCATTTAAAGTTGTGTTGTTTAAAATATTATTTACATTTAAAAAAATTAAAATTCAGATTTCAAGTGGCAATTATGACATTCTGGAAGGCATTCTGGAAATATGCACTAGTTGAACTTCTTATCATTCTATATTAACAGTTAACAATACCTTGCTCTTTGTATGTATCTATTGAGTATTTTGGCTAATGTATTATTTTTCAGCACCTAAAAAGACTGTAGTACCAAAACACATTTGACCTAAAATCATTACAGAAAGCCATGTGGGGGAAAAAATCCACATATTCTTGACCTAGGCCTGGTGGTACTGGGACTCTAAGCCCAGAGGAAGCTTGCTGACTAGTTTGATGTGATATGATGAAGAGTGAATGACTTCTTTATTTGTGCTCTTGGAAAAGCTCCATGATGTTATTTTCTTGATTGCAGTTCATTGACAGCCCACTCGCTGTGATCCTTTACAGTTTCCTTGAAGCAGTTTAGTAGCCGTGGTGTAACACGAGTGAACAGCAAAACTGGAAATGTAATCTTTGAAATTGAATGTTGTTTGTTCTACAGCAGACAGCGTTGCACTGGAGCGCCTTCTACAATCACCCCGAGCATGTTAAGCTGCTGATCAAGCACGACTCAAACATCGGGATCCCAGACAGCGAGGGCAAGATCCCTTTACACTGGGCGGCACATAACAAACACCCCAGTGCTACACGTACAGTCCGCTGTATCCTGGTGAGTCCACGCCTGTTACCTCACTTCTCCTCACACATACAAATACTACAATTACAGGATCTACATTTTTTGTGTATTTCGTAGGACGCTGCTCCCACCGAGTCCCTGTTGAACTGGCAGGATTATGAGGGACGCACCCCTCTGCATTTTGCAGTGGCTGATGGGAATGAGGCGGTGGTTGAAGTGCTGACATCATATGAGGGCTGTAGTGTGATGGCCTATGATAACCTGTTTAGGACGCCACTGCACTGGGCGGCACTGCTGGGTACACACACTTATGACTGCTTAAAGTGATTATTTAGAATTTAAATCATTTGCCATAAGTGTAGATGCTAACACTGTTTTGTATGTGACTGTGTAGGTCATGCAAAGATTGTACACCTTCTGCTGGAGAGGAACAAGTCTGGGATGATCCCATCAGACAGTCAGGGAGCAACACCTCTGCATTATGGAGCTCAGAGCAACTATGCTGTAAGACAAAAGACATCCTTTCTGAGTGTGTAAAATAATATCCTGTTTGTTTGGACTTTGAATGTTTTGCTTAGCATTTGTTTCTTTAAACTGAGCTTCATTAGAGCTTTAGAAACATTGTGACAGACCGACAGTTGAATTGTTGGTTGGTTCACTGATTTATTGATTGACTGATTGATTCGTCCAATCATTTAGTGCATATGCGAACAAGTATAGAGGAGTTTTTAATTTGTTGAATCATTTAGCTAGTTAGGTAGGTTGTTAGTTATGTATTCACATAGAAATTTGGCTAAATTTAACAGATGATTGGGATAATTTTGTAACTACTTATTACTAGCGATGCTTATTTTATTGCTTTATTAAATTGTTTCTTGTGGTTTTGCGTATTTCTTATGTTCTCTGTCTGTTAAGGACACAGTGGCAGTGTTCCTGAAACACCCCTCTGTGCGAGATGAGCCCGATCTGGAGGGACGAACCGCGTTCATGTGGGCTGCGGGGAAGGGCAGTGATGATGTCATTAAAATTATGCTGGATTTGAAAAAGGACTTGGACATTAACATGACTGACAAATATGGAGGGACAGGTGTGTGAGAGAGTTACACAGTCACACACACACACACGCAGGCATTTCGAACACAATTATCCATTCCTGGCCTAAACTGGTTAGTTTCAGCTCAGATCAGTGATAATTGCATTTTCTGTTCAATCGAGGAATTAACAAGCCATATCCTATATATGTACCTCCATACAGCCGTAACAAGAGTTGACATTTTGATCACTGTCTTTATGTGCTCTTTTGTGCGTGTGTGTGTAGCGCTTCATGCGGCTGCGCTCTCAGGGCATGTGTCCACTGCGCGGTTGTTGCTAGAGCTGGGAGCTATGGTGGACCCGCTGGATGTAATGAAACACACGCCTCTGTTCCGGGCCTGTGAGATGGGCCATCGAGATGTCATTCTAACACTCATCAAAGGTTTGTTAGTGCACACATGACCCTTTATCCTCCCCATTGTCTCTGTCCAGGCAAATAATCAAAATGTGCAAAAACAAAGAATTTTAGACAGACTTTGAAAATAAACAACTAAATAGATAAGGTACATAAATAATGTATTTAAATATTCTTTAAAATACAGTGCATTATTTTTTTTACCTGTACATATAGTTTGTACTATATTTGTTTGTTTTTTATATAATTTTATTGTAACATTATGTTCTTTTATAATATAATATAATATAATATAATATAATATAATATATATTTTTGAAAAATTTCAGGCATTATTGTGCAACTGTCTAAAATAATTACTTCGCTTTTGCATATTCAAAAAAATATATATATCTGAAAAAAGTACATAATGCATTTAAATATAGTAGGCATTTTATATAGTTTGTATTACATGTATTTGTTTGTTTTTGAGACTTATTTTTTATTGTTATATACAGTATGTAATGTTATGTAATACATAATTGTACAAGTTTTGTCTAAATTAAAAAAGAAATTATTGTGATCACTCCTTGTCTTTATGCCATCGTTTTTTTTATACATTTAGGAGGGGCACGTGTTGATCTGGTAGACATAGATGGTCACTCTGCTCTGCATTGGGCGGCTCTGGGTGGTAATGCAGAGGTGTGTGAGGTGCTAATGGAGAATGGGATCAGTCCTAACCTGCAGGATCACGCAGGATGGACCCCCCTCCAGTGTGCAGCATATGCTGGCTACATCAACTGCATGGCCTTGCTCATTCAGCATGATGCAGACCCCAATATCCAGGACAAGAAGGTATGATCGACAACTGAGAATATGCACTGGCCAGCTGGATAAGCTATATGAAAAAGAGAAAGACCGAAGAATAGCTAGAGGTCTGACTTTTGTGTATGTTTATTTGTTAAGGGGAGAACTGCACTCCATTGGTCCTGTAATAATGGTTATCTGGATGCTGTGAAGCTACTTCTTGGGTGCGGAGCCTTTCCCAACCATATGGGACACACTGAGGAGAGGTAACCAACATTCATGCATCTACATATATATACATTTATTACATTAATTACATTTTAAGATATATTAAAATAAAACAATTTATTTCACAAATGTAGTAATATTTTACTGCAGGTAAATGCAATCTTTAGACCTCTTTTTAAAAAACATAAAAAATCTTAAAGACTTTTATATAAAATTTGGGTTCCTTGGAATCAAATAATTAAAAATGGCCTGTTTAGATGGCTACCGACTATGACAGTTGTGTTTAGGTACACTCCTCTAGACTATGCCCTGCTGGGAGAGCATCAGGAACTGACCCAGTTTCTATTGGAGCACGGAGCTCTGTCCATCGCCGCCATCCAGGACGTCGCCGCCTCTTCCATCCAGGCTCTTTACAAGGGCTACAAGGTCCGACGGGCCTTCAGAGAACGCAAGAAGCTACTCATGAGACACGAACAACTGCGCAAGGATGCTGCAAAGTAAGACTTGCATGTTCTGCCTTGAAGAGAAAGACCGAAGATAAATGGTGGGGTGCAAATATTCTCTTACCCACAATCCAGTGCTGATGGATGTGGCTAGGCTGACCGGCAGAGCTGACAGGGAATGTTTGCATGAATATAATACCTGTTGTTTAATTATGTGTGTTTGCTCAGAAGCAGCTCATCTATCTACCTGCCTGCTGAGGAATATGAGCATCAATTTCTTGCTGTCAATAATGGAAATAGATGAGACGATAGAGAGAGAGAGAAAGAGCGAGAGAGATTCACTCATCCTTCCCCCTTTTCTGTTAATTGGGCAACGTTCAGCTGCTCAACAGCTTGACATTTAGAGTCTGTCAGCTCTGAGGATGAATGAATACACACATACGCAGCTTAGAATATGTTCTCTCTTTTTCAGGGTCTGCTTAAACAGGTTAACATGCATTCATTTCATTGGCCTTTAACATGTTGGCGTAGTCCGTCACTCTAACCTTCTGTCTATTTTCAGTGTTATTCTGCCTGCAATCTGTCTACTCTTTCTTTTTTTTGCTTCCTGCTTAGGTGTTCAAAACATGGAGGGATGTTTATCAAGTGTCTTTTACAAATACTGCCCTGTTGAACTCATATATTGAATAGAAATTATTGTACCCACCAATAGTCAGAACAAAAAGATGATTTATTTAGCGGACTCTAAAAACCTTAAATCAAGCTAATAAAAATGAGTTGCTGCTTCATTTTATGTAGAAACCGTGATACATTTTCCAATATCCTATTTCAAAAGAACAGCATTTATAACAAATATCAATTTTATGTACTGTGTTCTTGATGAATAAAAATATTAATTTCTTAAACCGTTTGAAAACTAGTTTAAATGTATCTGAATAGTCGCTATGGCAACTATAAGAAGATACTTTACTTGATGTCAGCTGAAAGATTGAATAAATGATCCAGTAAAAGTAAATTTAATGTGTGTTTTTTGCTTTTTTAGGAAGAGGGAAGAGGAGCGCAGACGTGAGGCGGAGCAGCAGCTCTCATTGGCTGAGGCAGATCAGAAGCCGCTTGTCTCATTAGCCGCAGCCAGAGTGGAAAAACTGTCACTGAATGAAACCGTGCGGAGTGTTAAAGATCCTGGTGTAGCAAAAGGACACAAACACAAAAAGTCCCCCAGCACTCATAGCGTCCAATCACAGAGCAGGAGAGAGAAAAAACATAGAACTGGTGAGTTTATGAACTAGAAAGTAAGGCAACTATATGAAAAAAGCCCACTTACTGTGTAGTTTAAATATTTGTAATAAATGTATTACAAATATGTGTAATATATTAACTGAAAAGTATTTTGTACTCATTCTAATAATTAAATAATAACTATTAGATGTGTAGACAATTTTTATTATTCATTTATAGTAATTATATGTATTAATTAATTTTTCATTTTTATCTTTTTGCGTATTTTTTTAAAATTATTATTTAGGTTTTTATTTGAATATGATTTTTACTTTTTACTAAGAAACAACAAAAAAAAATATATATATATATAAATATAAAATCTCCACAGATCCCCTAGCACTCTCTTTTATGCCATTGTCCTGCCACTTATTGTTAGTGCACATTTCTAACCAATTCTTTTGATTTTCCATCAGAGCGCAGAATGAGGGAAGCTGACACACAAGAGGCTTCTCTCCCCCCAGCAGCCTCTGGTCTCACATTGACCCCCCTCGGGACCAGAAAGTGTTCAGTCACTGTACAGGAGCTGTGTGTGATGGAAACTTGCGGCTCAGGCACATCCATATTTGTGGAATGTGGGTCCACATATGAGCGCCGATCCCCCGCTGGGTCCAGTCGACCGGGCAGTGCCAAACCAGTCAACACAGGGGCCTACGTAACACCAGGCCACATGGAAACCACCATAACACCCAAACCAGCAATACACAACAGACCAAGTACTACAGGGACCCACTCAAAACAAGCAGCTACACCACGATCCTCAGAGACACTGACAGAGAGCATTTGTAGATCAGCATCCAAAGGGAACAAGCCAGCATCACAGCACAAATCTCCAGGAACTCAGCCATCTAACATCTCCACCTCTGTCACACGGCAAAAAGAGAAACGGGCAGAAAGAGAGATGCACAGAGAAAAAGAAAGCAGATCAAAGACTGAGGAGGATAAACTGACACAGGGATGTACAGGGATGGAAAGAGACAAAGAGAGATGGATGGGAAGAACAAGGAAAAAACAAGTTGACAAAGAGAAAGAAAAGAAGAGAGACAGTGTCCATAGTGTCCATAGTAAAAACCAGGCAGCCGTTGTGATACAGAGAGCATGGAGGAGGTACTAGTGTTGCCACCACTTTTTTTTTTTAGCAGCATTGCATTTAAAAAGCCCATGAGTAACAACCTCAGAGCTAAAAACAGATACGTTATTGTTTCCCTATAGAGAAAATGAATGAAATTCTCCATCACAGCATTCTGCAATCAAATATTGTGTTTAATGATGGTTAAACTACACTAGTTAAACCTGCTGTATAGAATAAAACCTATCCAATTTAATTTACTCCTTTAAATCAGAATTTCATTCATATCAAGCTCAATCTGGCGTGCGTTTCCCAAAAGAAACTATTGTTGCAAGTTTCGTTGTTACCAATAGAGTTCAATGTAACGACCATAGTTAGCTAACAAGGCTTCATTTACTTTACGTTGTAATAATTTTACTCAAATGTATTCATTTATAAATGAATGGGCAGTAAATTATAGCATATCCCACCATTTGCCTCTTTTAAATCCATTTTTACTCTAAATTATAAGAGTAAACGTTAGAAAAGTCTGCAGATTCCATCAGTGTCTGCTCATATGTTGCCCACATGTTCCTTATTTGAGTTGTGGCATGGCTTTTTGCCCACCAGTACATCAACACCTCTGAGGGCAGGTCACCAGAAAAGGCCTCTTATTTATTTGTGTGTGTGTGTGTGTGTGTGTGTGTGTTGGGAATGTAATGGTAGCCCATGAGAGCACTTTCTTTTAATGGCTTTACTAAAATAATGGGATTCAGAGCACAAATAATAAGGCATATGCGCATTCTTGAAGTCCTTTTTTATTAATAATAATGTGGTTTGTTTGTTTGATATGTTTAATAAGCTGTTGCTACTTTTGTTGGTGCGCATTAAAGCATAACTTTGTATTTTTTATTTTATTTAGGTCTTGTATTAGGGGTCGTCTTCGTAAGGGACTGTGCAAGACTGGGAAAGGGGTGGAGTCTGCTGAAGTCGCAGGCCTGTTGATTCAACTGTTATGGGAGTGGCCTATCTCTCATGACTACACCCATCATAAAACCTCTGACATTCAAGCTCCTCCCACAAGGAATATAGGGAAAAAGAGTTCCGCTCTGCAAAATATATATGGTGAGTGATGTATTTCTGGAGCTGTCTAGGAATATACATATATAATAATAATATACTAAAAATATTAATTCTATGAATATAAATATAGATGTAAATATTTTCAAAATATATTCTAATTATGTGTAATATATATAATGTGTGTGTGTTTTTGGTGAAAATACTAGTGACCTTTGCACAGTACTGTGTATAAATATATTTATCTAATCAAATTTTGTAAAATTGTTTCAGCAATACCTTTCAAAAGTGGCAGGAAATTAATTGTATACAGTTACAAAGGATTTCTAGTTTAAAGAAATTTTCCCAAAAAATATGAAGCAGAACTGTCAAAAATTAAAATGGTTATTATAATGAAATTGTTTAAAATACTACTTTATGCCTTTGTTTTATGCAATTTTTAATCAAATAAATGCAGCCGTGTTAAACATAACAGTCCTCCAACAATCTAATTTTACCAATCCCAAACCTACATTTTTTTTTATATATATATATTTTTCCAAATATCTATTGCAATATGAATTTATTATAACTAAATCATATGTCTGATTACTTTCAAAAGTTATAAATGTTTTGGATTCATATCAGTAGCATAAGTAGCCAGATACAAAGTAGGACAAGCATCCCTAATTAGATTATTACAGAGGGGTGTTATGTTTTTATGTGACGTTCCAACACAGGCACACACCGTCACCCCTCCCTCTTTCATATCACTTGATAAGGTGGAGTTTCGACCCAGTTAACGCAACTGACCTTCAGCGGACATGAACAGGTGATGATGGCTAAGCAGGCTAGAGACGCTCTCGTTCTCAAACGCACACGTACACGTACACACGGACACTTGTTCCCCTCCCCGCTCCTCCCTGACAGTCCCGACGGTTTGAAAAGTTCATTGCTGTCAGATGGAATGTCGAGCTGTCTCCTCTCGCTCACACACGCCGACCTCCCTCCCCTCGCCCTGCCCGCCCCTGCCAGATGGACGCGCGCTCACACACACCTGCACGTCTGATACCAAACTGTCTGAATCTTGTTATTTTAACAACTCTAGTATCAGCTTTGACGTTAAAAGAGATATTGATCCATTCAAGTAAAAAAAAAAAAAGTGCATGTGACTGTGTCCAAACCAATAAACAATGCTGGGGGTTTTTTTCGGTCTAGGTGGTGCCCCTTCCAAAAGGGGGCAGTCTTTGCGGGCTGCAGTGCTGAAACCGCAGAGCCAAAGTCAAGCACTGCTGGATCTGTCACTTAAAACAAACAAACAGCGTGAGTACTTGGGTTCAGAATCACTGCTTGTGTTCTTTTGTGGTGCTATATCTTAGGAGTATGTGTGTTTTATCCGTAGTGAGCGGCGTTGAGTGTGTGAGCCTGGTGGATTCTTTAAGTCAGGCGAAGCAGTACTCTTACCATCTACGGCCGTCCAGTGGCGGCAGTCAAAACAGAACTAAGAACTGAGACTGCTTGGATTTCTAGGAATTAAATCTTTGGGGATGATGCACTTAAACTCACTTGATCTTTATTTAAATGATTGCATAAGGTACAGTAAACTCACTTGGTCCGTATCATTAAGTTTACGTATTGAATCTGCAGTATCACCTTGATTATTGCAGAGGTTAGAGGTTAACACCACAAACACAACAAATGTATTAGATAACCTTTCATTCTGTCAACAACAGGTCATATACCTGTCATAAGGGACTTGCGTAACAAGATCACCTGCATGGGAGACCACTGTGTCAATACACTACAGTCAAGACGTCACAAGGCGGTTTTTGGCCTATTTCTGATATTGTCACTGATCTTGACAGTATTCTTATACTCTATTGCCACACCCCTGTTTATTGAGTGGGTTGGATTATTAATGTTTTATCTATCGCTATCAATCAATGTACACTTTTTTTATTATTAAATGTATTCTTTTGAAATGTATTAATTTGTAAAAGTGAAGATAAATCTGTTTGTATGTTAAAAAGCAAGGCTTTTGCTGCCAATCTTGCAGGTCACGTTAATGCATAATGAGTTTGTCTTCTATTCTGATAGGATAACTATTTCTGGTCAAAGGTACACTAACATTTAAAAGATGACTTGGTAAGATGGAATTAGTTGCATTTGCACAAAAATACAGTAATGTTGTGAAAAAGTATACTTTTTTTTTTTACATTTATATTTGAATGCACTTTAAAATGTAAATGTTCCTGTAATCGCAAAGTTAAATTATTCAGTGCTATGAGATCATCATAAATCATTCTAATATGCAGATCTGGTGTTCAAGAAACATTTTTTACTATCATATTTTTTACTAATACGTTTTTTTGGGATTCTTTGATGTATAGAAAGAACAAAATTTACTTAAAATATACATCTTTTTTATAATTACAAATGTCTTTACTTTCAGTCTTGATCAAATTACTGCATCCGTGCTGAAAGTATTCATTTCATTAAAAGAATCAAACTTTTATACAGTAGTGTTAAAAATAAAAAACCTGTAACAGATTTTTTTTTCAAAAGCTGTCTGTTCCAGTTGCGTTGAGTAAATGCCACATTATTTCACACCACCTACATTTTGATTGATTACCGGACCAAAAAAAAAATCCCTCTCCAGAGCTATATTAATAAATGTTTTTGTAAAAAATAATAATAATGATAAAAAAGTAAACACTGAAAGAGCCTAAATCAACTATTATCACAAAGTTTATTTTCTTAATTTTTGTACAAAATAGCTGGAATTAGGAAAAAAAAAAAAGTTGTCGCAATGAACACTGTACTGGTGAGTGATTAATAGATGTCCCTCATGCCCATATTGGCCCGGTGACCAGACAGCGTCACGCTGTAGCAGTACAGCAAGTCAGTCAGCCACTGCTCTCGAGTCTCTCCACCATAGAAATGCTGTAAAAACGCAAACACAGTCAAGACAGTATCGGCAGCTAATAATAAGCTAAATATAGTCTTATGTTCCATAATGTTCTTTAAGAGCCATATGTGTGTTAGTACCGTTAGGTCCTGTATGATATGTTGCAGTAGACTGGCGTTGGCCAACATGTGGTTGCGTAATTGAGTATGCTGAAGCAGTAACGACAAGATCTGTGCCAGCACGGGGAGCTCCTCCTCACAAAGGTCACACACACGTAAAGACTGCAGGACCAGTCGAAGCAGCCTCGGTACTGTGCTCAATGCTGCAAAACATGCCTCCCACACGGCATCCCTGACGGTGAGACAGACAAATGTAAGTTTTGACAACTACATATTCTGTTTGGACAGCTCTAGTTCACAGATCGCCTGTTTCTTTAACTATAAGCCCCAGTTTGTGTTATGCTACGTGAAATAAGGTGGCAAAATGTAATTAATATAACTTGTTAATATATTAATGAATAACATATAAAATGATTTTTAATCACAGATATTTAAAATTAACACACTTCTCATATATTATAGAAACAAACACCCTTTCTCAATTCTTTGATCACTTTTTCAAATTGTTTCACCAAGTGAGCAAAACTAGATCATTTTGCTTTTGCACTAAATACATTCAGTGACTACATCTCTCAAATTCAACATCCACAACCCCGACAAACCTCTATTAATTCTCTATTCTTTTTAAAAACTGAGACGCATTCAAACATAAAACTGAAAAAAAAAAAGGTTTATACAGCAATTCCATGTTGGAATATTTAATAATAATAATAATAATACACAATTAAATACCAGTTAAGAGTTAACTGAACAACTTCATGTGTTGAGTTCATTGCATGCAGAGTCTGAAGTTTTGTCTGAATTTTTCTCACATAAATTAAATAAATACAACCTTACATTGTGTCAATCAAATGTACAATTCGGATCAGTTTTGATTTTCCACAATTTTGCATCCGTAACAAGCATTTTAATAGGAAAGGATGATGAATATGAAAAAAAATTAATGAAAAAATTAATTAAATTAAATTTAATTAATGTCTACACACAAGAGCAATATTAATTAATAATTGTGTTGTGGAATGCAAGCATGGACCATGTAACATACTGCAGTAAATTCTAAACAGTAAAGATGTCATGCTAGTTTTGTAAGGAAAAAACACTGCATGTTATTGTTTTTAGGTCAGTCATGTCTTGCAGTGCAACCTGTGCTAGGGTCATGGAAGAATTACTTCATAGTTTTTGTGCATTTTAGATGTAAAGATTTACTGCTGCGGCAAACAAAGTCAGTAAAGAAAATTGTGTGAAGAGTTTTGAAAAACTGGCTAAAGCATTGAGAAATGTTGGAAGAAAAAAAAAAGTAATAATTTCGAATGAATAGTTTCCTGACAAAAGTTCTTTAAGATTTTAGATGCATCAAAGCTATTAACTTTATTATGAAATTCTTTATTTGCTTTCTTCATGAGAAAGGCTTTTTGGACTTTCCCTACTCTTGTTTCTAACTTCTCTTTGCTGTATAATCAAGCAGGGTTGCTTTGTGGTGTATAAATGTTACTCTATGCAAATATTTGAGAGTGTGTAGGTGTGCGTGTTTGTGGGCACACCTCTTGCGGGCGCTCTGCTCCAGTTGTAGCAGCAGACTGAGCATGCTCAAGCAACAGTCAGACAGGAAGTGGAGGAGTGTGTCGCTGGGCAGGAAGTTGACATCCAGTAACCGGGGAACACACCTTAAAATCGCTGCACAAACACAGTCTGGCACCACGACGAGTCCACACTGCAAAGAGTTGAAGAGAGTGTCACCGCAAGCACTGTCTGGCTCCACTGCCCACTCTATATGCAAAACATTCAGCAGAAACACATTCACTCACCAGATTCTTAATGATGGCGTTCTGTATCACATCAAAACACTGCGAGCGAGATCCTAGAGTGTCCAGACAGTGGCACACCTCCTACAAACAGTGCAGAAATGATTATGAGGTAACGAGTTAATGCCTCCAAATGTGCAGTTTTTCATAAATGAAGTACAGCCCAGAGGCGGCTCTGATGCTGCTTTGGTTGTGTGTACATGAAATGAAGCATCAATGGAGCATTTATATGACATGAAACATTAACTGTGATCATTGTTCCTTCAATATTTTGATGGAAGTGAAGCAGCTAATTGAACAAAAAATAGGCAGGACATTTTTTTTTGTCCATAAGGAATTGATTAGATCATAGAAAGTGGGTGTTGCAAACAAATTAGGCACATGTTTCTTTTGGAGAATAATAATGTGCATGGATAAATCATTTATGATAATGATTTTTATTTATTTTTTTTTTTTTTACTTCATGGTGACTTTATAATTTGTCTCTTGCCTATTTATCTTAAAATATATTATTTTTATGTATAGATTTAATATATTTTATTACAATTCTAAGTAAAAAAAAAAAAAAAAAAACATTCTACAAAGAACCTTTGAATTATACATCACAACATCTTAGCATCTGACACACACACCCATTTTAGGTGAGTGAAAAATAAATCCCTGGTCCCAGACAAAAGAGATGTCTGCAGAGAACAAAGAATCCTATAGCACCCCCCCCCATATACAGTGCCAGGCTCAAAGGGCTGGACCTGGCCAGTACGGCCGACTGTCGTAATGGAAGTTGACACTGGACAGATTAGCAATGCCCTGCCACTCTCTGAGCTGATATTTTATGAGCACAAACAATAAATAAGTGTGTGAGCGTATGTGTGTGTTCAAAAAATCTAATAGTGCTAATAGCATTAGAGCAGATTAGATTAAACAGATGAAGGCGGAGTGGAATGTCATTCAGAGCAGGTTATTATCAGACATTAATCAGGCTAACAGTGTTAAGAACACATTACGCATGCTTTAGATTAGAGACGCCTGATTGGCAATAAAGGAATGGACCCCCAGCAGCCATGCTCTCTTGCTCTTTCTCCCAAACACACACACACACACACCACTCAAACTTAATTCGATGCTAATTGGCAAGCTATATATCTGAGAAACAGTAAGTGAGAATTTTCTTTAAGAGTGTGATGTGAAATCCCAAAAGGACTACGAGGACACTTTTTAGCACATTTTGAAGTTTTAGCACATTAGGATTTCTTAGCAGAGCTGTAAAAAAAAAAAGGTGCTAGCAATTACTTTAATAATGATATATTTTTTTAAATCAATTGTTCTTATTTACTTGGTAACAAGTTTCATATCCCAGCCATATAAAAATGTAATTAAAGAAATATACATACATAAATATAAATGCAATTAACTTGTACTAATGTATATGTATATATATATGTATATGTATATATATATATATATATATATATATATATATACACACACACACAATTTTATATCTCAATTGTTTTTCATATTTATTATTTTTCAAGTTTGAAAGCGCTTGTACCTTGTAAAAATTTAGCTAAAGAGCTTTATGTGTTTTTGTACAGCAATTTTTTTTTTTTCAATGTAATTTCTAATTAAGCACAAGTTAAGTTATTAAGTTGAAAAAAAGTGTTTCTTGTGCATATGAATGTGAGAAGGGAAACAGGCTCTTTTCCTCATTAAGGCCCATTATTCTCCATCAGCCTCACCTGCTGGCACCATCTCCCCCGTCACTCCTCATTACCGTATCACCGGTGATGCCAGCCATCCCTCTACACCTTTACTGTCTGATTGACTTGGACACAAAAAATGAAAGACCAGAGAAAATTGCATAGAGGAATTAGAAGTGCGTGTGCAGTTAAGGGAGGGGGGCAGTGAGAGTCAGCCCCTGGCCTGAGGGTGTGGTTTTGTTGGGTTTTAATTTCCGTGTAAAATGTCAGCTGGTGATGGTGTCCGTTGGCTGGCATTAGCATTTGCTTTAGCCAGAAGCGCTCTGATAACCAGTCCTTATTGAAATATGGAGACACCTACACCGGTGTGATGTGATAAACCTTCCCCTGTTCAACGAACTGGCCGTCTCCGGGGGGAAACTAAAACTCACTTGTGCGTTGAATAACAACCTGAGTGGTCCTGCACTGAATCAAGTGAACACCTGCTTCTTGGTAAAAGTAAAGTAAAAAATTGCACACAATTGGTATGAAATAAAATTAAATTTAACACAAAGTGCATACGCGAGAACTTTCTTAGTTTGTAGAGCGAAAAAAAAAACATTTATTGTGATCACAGAAAAACACTGCATTATTGTTATTCTTAGTTTCATAATATTACGGTTGCACCACTGATGCCACATGGACTATTTAAACAATGTCCTTACTTCCGTAATGGGTCTTGAACATGTAGTTGCATTGCTGTCTATGCAGAGTCAGACTGCTCTCGGGTTTCATCAAAAACAGTCATTTGTGTTCCGAAGAGCAACAAAGATCTTGTGTGCTTGAAAGGACATGAGTAAGTAATTAATTTATTGAATTAATTTTTTGTAGCTGAACTATCCCTTTAATTTGTATCTAGTTTTTCTCCTGTAATGTCACTATAAAGTGTCTGTGCTATTAAGGGTAGTCATTTTAACACGTTGATTTAGTGTGTTAACCATAAAAATAAACACTAACATTAATGCAATTTATCATGCCATCTTGGCTTAAAGCTTGAAGTTCCATGGTTTTTGCAAGAGAAAGTTGACTGAATTTTGAAAATGTAATTCAATTTTGAAAGCCTCTTACAAAAACAGCACACTAAGCACTCTGCAAAATAAAACAAAAGCACTTTTAAGGATTTTTCAATGTTTTCTTACAATGATTTTGTTCCAGATTTACTAACAGCTTGCACCAGCGCATTAAAATAGATAAGATAAAAACAATAAGGTGGTGTCTTTGAATTACATTTCTTCGTTCTGTTTTTCATTTTTGGGTTAGGTGAAAATACTGTGCAATGCAAATACATCTAACAAACAGCAGACAGACGAGCGGACTGATTCTAGAGCAACCGAATGATTGACACAAGCCACACTAACTGACAGAGCAGATGCGAGAGGACAGAGATACTGACGGGGGACAGAGTGGTGACAACAGGATTAGAAACATACGCCAGAGATTGACAGCAGAACCACTGACATAACACACGTTGTTGGAGCGACTGAAAGTGGAGAAAGAGACTGGCAGATAACAGAGACAGAGTGAGAGAGAGAGAGAATCACCTCCACTACATCCCAATGGTGAAGAAACTGCTCCAGGGAGGTAGCAAATACACTGAGGGGCGAGAGTGTGGAGGAGGGCAACAGGCCATCTTCATCCGTGTCCTGTAGGGCCCGCAGCATTTCGGAGGAGAAACCTGAAGCACAGGATCATGGGAATACCGCTTTATCAATATCAGGTATGCTGTCAGTACTCATATCTTTGAACGTGATGTGTGTGCGTGCACCTGTTAGTGTAGTGAAAAAGAAACTGAGGTAATCTACATCCTTCACCGGCACATCCTCTGAACTGCTCGACCAGCCACTCAGAGGAGACCTGCGGGGAAGCACACATGCATTACTGTGCAGTGGTCCGGCACTGATCCGCTCTCCCGTTACACATCTCACACTGTACTTGAGTGTGTGCGTGTGGTGAGAATGTCAATCTAAAAATACTGGCCATCTGAGCTCCTTCATTTCCTTTGAAATCAACCTCCCGCCACAGAACACGCTCACCTTCAGTGAATGAGAACCCTCACGGTATTAAGGAAACGCTGAGGTCATCCTTACAATATGACAGACAACACTTACTATTATTTTACTATAGAAGGTTTTAAAACATTCCATGAACCCCCAGAGGGATTTTGCACAATAAAGCCTCATTTAACTACTTAAAACTCCACCTATTGAATCAAACTACACCTTAACCCAGTCATACATACTTTTCACAAAAAAAAAAAAAAAAAAAAAACACATACAGGCATCCATTTTGTAAGAATGATTTTATGGGTTTAGTCAGAACTAGGGTTGAACGATGTCGACCAATTTGGCATCGTACGATGTCTAATCTGAAACATTGCGATGGACCCAGTGTTGCCAACTTTTTTTCAATCGAAAGTAGCTAAATCCAGCTTGAAAAGTCGCTAGATGACGTCATGCGTCAATTTGCATATTCATTACGTCAGTGCGTCATATTATCTTGCTTCTCTGTAGCCACATAATGTATTTGAATGCAGCCAAATTCTCAATATAACTTTTTTACTATATATATTTAAAGTTTTTTGTTGTCAGAAAAAACATGAAATAGTGACTGAAATGCACCCCATTATTAGGCCTACTAACTCTATTTAGTAGAGATGTTAATCTGCATTAATATCCTGATTTATAATCAAGCGGTTGTCTGATGAAATCATATACAAATAAAATATAGACAATGGCTATGCTGTGATTTTGGCTATATTTGCATGTAAAATAGAGTTAGAAGCAACATAATACATATTTTAACTGAAAGCCCTGCTCCTTTCAGTCTCTTGCTGAACAGAACAGACGCAGAGAGAGGTGTGCTCGCGCGGCACTACCAGAGGCTCGCTGAAGTTTGTCCAAGGAGTCGCTAGATTTGTCGCTAGTTGCAATTTGTTGCTATTTTTGGAAAAATGTCGCCAAGGGGTCTGAAAAGTCGCTAGGTTGACAACACTGGATAGACGATGACATCGCCGTCGTAGGCGGCGCGTGGGGGATGGGTTGTTGTTTAGTTGTAGCTAAAACACCAATCCCCGCCGCACGACTGACAAAATAACTGTGATCGCGCACGAGGGTTTGAAATGTACATCTGTTTTCCTCTCGCGGAAAATATTTACCACGCTCGCCAGCATCAGTGGTGCGCTCGCTTATTAATAGCATAGATTTGCCACCACAGATTAAGCGTGTTTATCGCGAGCTGGTTGTTGTTGCTGCGGCGGGGCGGAGTATCGCGATGCCGGCTCAGCATCGTGATGTCTATCGGCCATCGGCCCAACCCTAGTCAGAACTTTTATATATGCACTATTTATCATTTAGAATGATTTCTGAAGAGTCAAGTCTGGATCAAGTCTCTTGCAATTTCAGTTTTGCTGTCACAAGAATAAATGACATAAATTGCAGTATATTCAAATAAATAAATAAATCGTATTGTACTGTATTTTACTATATTTTTGATCATATAAATGCAGTCTTGGTGAGCATGAGAGATGTCTTTTAAAAACACTTAAATCTTTACACTTTTGAATGGTAGTGTATTTTTAAATGCATATAAAATATATATTTTTTAAAAACAAAAATACAAATATATTTCTATAAACAATAAAGCTGAAGTACATAATTTAGCAGCACTGAACAGAAGTAGGCACGGGGAAAAACACTCTTCAAGGAAGCCAAACCATTAACAGCTATTAATTATCCATTTCTTCACATTAAGCAGAGACAGAAAAAAACACCACCAAAATAATTACACACCGCACCTTTAAACTATGAAATGAAGTACCAGCAGCTTTTGTAGACATCTTCCCAGCTGGTTCTTAATGGTTAAAGCTTGCAAATCACCCAGATAATTGCTGTGATCAAACACAGAGTGCAGGAGAACCAAGAGGTCACAACCAAGGTCAGCCCATCACGGGCTCCATGTGTTGCTGTGCTTCTATGCGTGTTCAAGGTTTCAGTGGGAACTTCATGGAAAGATACAGTACTGTCAGAAGTGACCGTTTCATACTCATGCTTTTCTGAGAAGGAAATCAGAGAGAACCAGTGTGTGTGTGTCTGTTTGTGTGTGCCTGTGTTAAAGCTATTCAAGGACAATCCACACAGTCTTATGATTTTCTCTTATAGATGTGGATCAGTCTCGAGGCCAATAAAGTGAATGAATATCTGATCTTTTACTTGTTTTGATTTCATTTCTCTTGTGATTGTGGAATGAGCATGTGCTGGACTTCCTTAATACATACTGATTGGCTCATTTCCCATCAACCCATTAGTAAAAAGAAGCCAGACACACACACACACATACGAAAAGATGCACGGAGGAAAAAAATTCTACTGTTCATTGTATCTTTCTGTGTGCTAACCACACACACACTCGCTATAATATTAACCATTCTTGTCTAAGTTTAGCAACACTTTCTGAACCCGATGGCCACCGTTTCAAACTCTTTAAGCTTTGTTGTTTCGCTGATGTGATCAAAGCGAAATTCTTGTGAAGGACAGAATGTTCGGTTCATGTTGTTCTTAGGATTGGCTCTCTTAACGGCATGTCACGCAGTTCTGTCATGAACAGAAGCGGCCTTAAGTGATGCTTCACTTATCGTGCAGGAATCCTGTCACGGGGCCAGACTTTTTTAAAAGTCCAGTCGGTGTGAATTCACTTGCCGTAGCATTTGTTTTGGAATTTTGGTGCGACTCTGAACAGGGAACTATAAATTGTTCATCAAAAGAGTAACACTGCCCTCTGTAGGTGTTCGAACACATTTAGTCAAGTCTTGTGAACAAACAGAGACCAGAGGAAAGGCAGTGTATCCAAGATACACTCACACACGTCACTCTGGGACTCAAAGTCACACACTTAGTGTGTTCTCAAACACTGCTCCCATTAGGATTTGAGGGGAAACCACAAATAAAAGAGTGGCTTTAGGCTAGTGACTATAAGAAAAGCAATGGGGACACAGCATGTCACAAAGACACACACGCAGACACACACCCTAAGGCCCTCAGCATGCAGAGGAACTCACAAAAGAGTATTCTGTCAATCATCCATGAACAAGTAACAGACTGTTGATTACTCATCCTGCAACAGATCAACTAGTAAAACATTTTTTTTATACTTGGATGCTTTTACCAATCCTCTTGAGACCTTCACAATATCTTTTCATATATGAACAGTAAGACTTTATTTTAGGGTATCTTAAGTAGTTGTTTATGGGCATGTATATTACTAGAATATTAGCCATGTATTAGTAGTAATTAAGCACATATTAATGTGTTATTCTATATGACCTTTTCGACATCCCTAATCCTACCCAACTTAACTACCTTACCCAATATTAATAAACAGCAAATTAGGAATTTACTGAGGGAAAAGTACTAGTCATTAGTGAATAAGTGTTTCCTATTCTAAAATGTTACCATATGAACATATGAAATCATAAAACTGTGCTAAATGCATCACTCTAAATGCAGAATTAACATGCAGATTTTTATGTATGTTATATGTGAGACAGTTTTATTTTAGTTCTATTTATATTGTGTAATTTCTTTTTATTTTTACATATTCATTTGTTCTAAATTTTTAGCAATTTAGTTAAGTGCATTTGTCATTAAAATTTTATTTTTATTTTATTTTAGCTTTATCTAATTTTATTTTAGGTAGTGGCCAAGGCAACAATTCCAAGTGTTTAAATAGTGCAATAGGTGGTTGTCTTCAGAAACATTTCTGTTGTGCTTGTTATAAAAACTTTCTTCACATCCCGAACGCAATCATGCAGTTAATTGGTTTTAATGCATTTATTTATTTTGTGGTGTAGGACCAAGAAATGTTCATCCAGTCATTTTGATTGACTTTCCTACCAGCCTGTCAACATATGTATTTGCATACATCTGCGCAGACACAATACGTCATCAGCACATTCATGCAGACAGAGCAAACATTAACAATCTGATCTTCCTTCCTGTTACTAACTGTACTGAAATGTTTTCTCCCTGGTGAATGACAGATGATGTATTGTAGTAATGTTGTCTCTGGTTGTCTTGTGTGTGTGTGTGTGTGTGTGTGTGTGTGTGTGTGTGCGCATACAATACAGGCCAAAGGTTTGGACACTTCTCATTCAATGTGTTTTCTTTATTTTCATGACCACTTACATTGGTAGATCCTCACTGAAGGCACATGTGGAGTTATGTACTTCACAAAAAAAAGGTGAAATAACTGAAAACATCTTTTATATTCTAGTTTCTTCAAAATAGCCACGCTTTGCTCTGATTACTG
>JAUMHP010000023.1:1006801-1046726 GCA_032361065.1 Enteromius trimaculatus
AATTAAGATGCTGCATGTGTTTATCCAGTCTAATCGAAGTGTGCGTCTCTCCCCCGACTTTCCCAACAAAAATCCCACCCCCTTTCAGAAAATACATAAAACTGACATTATATTTTTGGATGACTCGTAACCGCGGGTCATTTCGGGTCAACCCGCGCATCACTGAAGCATGCTATTGAAAAAAAGTACCAAATCAGCATATTAGAATGATTTCTAAACAATCATGACACTGAAAACTGGAGTAATTGTTGCTGAAAATTAAGCTTCAAGAATTAATTACATTTTTATATATTTTAAACCAGCTATTTTGTAAGATTTCATGTTTTTGATTAAATAAATTCAGCATTTTGATATATATATTTAAAACTGGTAACACTTTATTTAATGGTTACACCTATTAGTTGCTTATTAGCATCCCTAATCCTACCCAGTACCTAAATAATTTATTAAGGGAAAAGTTATAGTTAATAGTTAACATATGTTATCTATTCTAGGGTTACCATAAAAACACTTTTATAATGGAATGTTTTGCCATTAACAATGTGACTGTGCATCATACAGTCATTAATAAAGCTGCCTATTCAAATCAATTATCTGATATGCTGATTCATTCAAAAAGTTAATCATAATTAATCATCAATATCAGTATTTGCTGTGAAAAGCTTCTAATTAGGATAAAAGAGTAATAAGATAATGGCTATTCAGTGCTAAAGCAATTAAATATATTATGTAAATTAGATTTACTACTCAATGTACTGTTTGGTTTATTTCAAAATCATTGAACATTTGTCAGTCTGCTTTGGGTTGAATTAGGGTCTGTTCACACATAACCTGTTTCTACAGTTAGGATCAATAGTACAGATGTTTTTGGCTTGTTTTGTGGCATAAGTATTGTAAAACCCTAAAGCAGCTAAACTTTTCACAATGAGCCTTTAACCACAATAACGCATTCATCACTCCCTATCAATGATTCTGTTTCCTGTTGACATAAATTAGGAGAATGAGCTGTACACTGTGTCTCTCTTGGTGTCTCGGTCTCCCTAAGAGGAGTAGGAGGATAGTGTTAGCAAACTGACCCTGCTCAATGACAAAGACAAAGTAAAGAAGTTGTTTCGTGGGCTGCAAGAAGATGGAGAGAAGGGGACTGCCTGTTCCTCAATGCAGTGCACTATATGGGATGAGTGGGAGAACGAGGAAGCAGCGCGCTGCTCTCTCTGTAGGCTGCCAGGATGAGTAGGCTCTTATTGTCTTCTGCCCTTGTCAAACGCCTGGAGCTCTCCAGGGTCTCCGCAGCCCAGCTGAGGCTCTATTCATCTCCACCTGCCACATCCCGATAAAGGTACAAGAGAGCACAGTGTTAAAAAAAGAAACCGAGTTAGAAAGGGAGAGGGGGAGATATGACTCATTTTGAAAGCATCAGAGGACCAGCTATACCTGAGGGGAAGAACAGACAGATGGAACAGTGTTAGACAACTCGCACACATATACGCAGACGCACACAGACACAGGTGCGCAGTCTATTCCGTTTCAATGCTTCATTATGCAGAGAATATTCTCTCTGTTTCTTAACGCTGCTTGATGTTTTTCCTCGTCTAGGTGTATGTGTGTAAAAGAGAGAGAGGCAGTCCCACCTGTTTGTTGTGTCAGGTTTTAGACTGGGAGGCTGGCTGACTAATGTTGCTCACCTGTGCTCAGTGGCTCAGGAGGTCCAGAGAGGCCTGTCACAATACGGCAGATTAAACCAGAGAAACTGTAGCATTCAGAAGGACCACACACACAGACATATGCATACTTTGTTGTTTTTCGGATAGCTCTTGGTTAGACTTAGCAGATTGTGAATGGTGAAAGGTATGAATGAAAATGTTCAGGGTTACAAGATATTTTGTATATTTGCAGATACTGATGGTTTTGCAGATACTAATTTGAATGTTAACAGAATAGTTAACAGAATAGAATTTAAATTAATTTGCTGACAGTTGACTCACCCTCAGGATGAGTTTGATTCTCCATAGGAACAGATTTGGAGAAATTTGGCATTTAATAACCTGCTCTCCAATGGATCCTCTACAGTGAATGGGATCCTCTACAGAATGAGAGTCCAAACTGTTGATAAAAACATCCTGGTAATCCACTACAATCCCCATTAGTCAAGTGAGGAAAAAAACAGCATGTTTGTAATAACAGATCATTAAGACATCTTCCCCCAGTTTCACAGTCAAGGCTTAAGCTAGTCCCAGACTAAATTGCATATTTGAGTTGTCTCAAATAAAAATATCTTGACTCACCTTAACTCACCCCTAAACCTACCCATACCTCCATACCTGTCCTTAACCTTACTCGTATGCCACCTCAATAGCAGCAAAATTGTTTTGCAACACAATAAGAACATTATTTAAATGCTTAATTTTTGATGCAAGTGCATAGTAGTTATGGCCACCTAATGTAAAGTGTGACACAATTCGTTCTCAATGAACATTTAGTTTCAGCACTTAAAACAGTAGTAAAGTATACATCTAATTGAATGAGCCACATTTAAAAACACAGAAAAATGGCCAAAACATGAATACCCGTGACAGTGTGAACGCACATCAGCAGAGTTCTGAATTAATACGGCAAGTTGCGATGTTGTTTGGCAGCCACAAACAACCAACAGCTACAACGTGTTAACACCGGGCGCTAGCCACATGGTTTCAAAACTAATCATTATAATCAACAAAGCCACCTCAACTGAACCGAAAAGTAAACAGTAGTTTTCTGCTTGGTGATTATTAAAATCATACCGCAGATATTTTGCAGTAGAAAAGATGTAGCAGAATATCTGTTGAAATGAAAACATACCACCCAAGTATGCAAACAGTGGATTTAACCATTCCTTTTGTAAAAAAAAAAAATTTGCATTAGAGTTACATGACTGAACAAGGCAGCCATGATTGGCGTTGAAGCCTGAAAAGATGACAGCTGTCTGCATGACCCAAACTGAAGGGAGCAGATGAACCGCGATGACTTTTCGAATTCGTACAAAAAAAAAGTAGCAGACAGAAATCCAGTTCTTTGTAGGCCTGTGCCGGGTGAAGTGTTACAAGGTGACACCTCCATGTCTGGGCTCTGCGAGGTGGACAGAGATGTTTCAGCCAATTAGGGAACAGCCTGCTCATGTACCAGTGCTAAAATGGCAAATCTGCTAATATCTACAGTGAGCCCGAGTTCACAGTCAGTGTCAGCTGTCAGACCAGATTTCACACTACCATTGCACCTGCGTTTGTGTATGAATAATTGGTTAGCGTTTTGAGCGATGTGTGTGTTAAATGTGTTTGTAAAGAGATAGAATGCTGCTCGATATTCAGGTCATATGTTGTTTTTGTACAGCATTACTCATTTTTTTGGCAAAGTGAAGTGTGGGACAGTGTGATCATGATTCAACTCCCTGTGTGTTTGCTCAAGGTTGTGATATAATGTGGAAGTTGACAGAAACTCTGGACAGGAAAGTATATTAAGGCGGTATCACTTGCCCTGGAGATTTGTTTCTTAATATAAGAGTGAGTAGAAGAGACAAATAGGCAGACAAAGGGGGTGTTTTAGCAGCTGATTCACTCAAAGAATGAAAGAATGAACAATGAAAACAGTTCCAAAAATGGCAACAAAAACCCTGCATTAGAATCTTTCACCACTTTGTGTAACGTTAATAATGTACATAAAACATTTTCTGCACATCATTTATATTTCATTTTCATTTATTTTAGATTTCATTTGTGTTTGACTACAATAAGTTAGTAAGATCCACTAAAATACTGTGCACAGAAGTGGTGCAAGTTTGTCCCAGTGAGATGTAGAGAAAGAAGAGGGACACATGGTTAACAGAGCATGTTTTTTCCTTCTCTTTATTTTCTTTGTTTGTTCAGTCGCTCGTTTGGTGGGATCCCACCAGGCCAGCATCAATAAACACGTCCAGTTTTAGTTTTTTTTTTTTTACAGAGGGTTACCCATGAAAAAGAGAACTAATGAAAACCTTATGCTGTGTGCCGTTCATAGCATTTTATTGTCTTTAAAATGCCTTGCACATCGGTCGTAGTTTCCACCATAGTGCCTTTTATCTCTGATATAGGCTCTTTACTGTGCACCCTACTGATGGGATTCCTTTAAGGTCTATTAACATTAGGATTTTTAGTAGCAACATAAAACCCTGAGGTCTGTTATCTCAACTGGTGAATCTTAGCGTGTTTGAGAGGTAGGGCCCTACATTATATGCAATACAAAATGCTGCATTAGTCTTGAATTAAGATTCAGAAAAGCTATACTCCTGCTAAAGGTTTATAAAAGTATCTTAATGGGCTTTTTTCACATTGGTGCGAAAAGACATTTTCATCAATAATATGCTAAAGGGTCTATCCCTGCACATAGCATGCAGACAAACCTCTGTTCTTTCACATTGACTAACCCGTCAGAGTTTGATCATTAGCACACAACAGAATTGATTTAATGGACTGGAGGTCGAAGGTCAATTAGAGCATCTCATCACCTCCAATTCTCATTAATCCTTACACAATTCAGGGGTTAAAGTATGTCTGTGTGTGTGTGTGTGATTTGCAGTCTAAGCCACAGGACCATCTGTAGTACTTACTGTAACACAGGTTTTAAAAATCTGAGGATTCTTTTGCATCTTTAAATAAAATGTTTTTGATTCATGCTCAATCCGTATGATCATAGGACATAAGTTCTTTTTGACAGTTTAAAATATATTGTCCTTTGAATGGTTCAAATGTTCTTTTGTTCTTCCTTATCTGTCAATTATTCATGAAGCAGATGTTTCATTGAAATTTCAAATTATCTTCTGAAGGACGAAATCTAAGGCATTATGTATATGAGAATATCCAGAGCTGATTATGAGTAGAGCGTTTAGACATGCTCATCAACATTAGCGGCAAATTCTTTAATGTGCCTTATCAATCATATCAGTCATGGAATAGATTTATACCATAAACATCTCATTCTGTCAAAGACATCATAATGTTTCCAGGCTGTAAAAAGATCGATAGAGAGAGAGAGAGAGCAGTGCTTTCTGGAGTAACACTTAATTAGAAAAAGCTGACCTAGAGTTTTTAAGAAGCTATAAGATTTAGCAAATTTCTATAGACATGCACTGGTGGAAAATAAATTTCTTCAATTATTACTGAAAAGTAGTAATTCTGTAAATACTGTAGTGCTTTCTGAATCAGTCATCAAACTTGATCCTGGAGGGCCGTTGTCCTGCAGAGTTTCACGAGTTGGCGCTTCCTTAATAATCATATAAAGCAAATTTGGCGTGCTGTCCGGGGGGCGAGCCGGGGGAACATTAGACTCCGAGCCCTGGTGGTCTGAACCCTAGCAAGGGTCGGAGCTCGGCGTCCGGCTCGTTCCCCGACTGCCCCCCCAGGAAGGCGCGAGCAGGATGAGCGGAGGAGAAGGGGTGGGGGAGGGATGCGCAAAGACGAGATGTGGAAGTGAAGGACATGGGTTTATTTATACTTAGAATGGGACGGATAACAAGGGGTTTGATTAGGAAATGCGAGCTGGCTGAGATTAATCATACAGCGCTTCCTCCCGAAATTTTGTTATTTGCAAAACATTCACTTAGTTCTCACTTGCTTCAATACACCTGCCTGGAAGTTTCAAGGATACCTAGTTAGACGTTAATTAGCAGCGTCAGGTGTGTTTGATTAAGGTACAGTAGGTGACCCCTGCTATAGCGGCTGTTCACACAGAATTCCATTTCACAGGTTTCTATTGTTTTTTATGCAAGTACATGCTAGATGGATGTCTTTAACCATCACAATTGCATCTTGGCACTTTTTCAGCACGGCACTCAAGTTAGTGTAGTCTTTTTTTTTAAATAAAATTGCTCCTCTGACCTTCATCTCACATTTTTAAATGCAACAGTGTGCATTAACCCCCTGAGGTCCGCTCCCGCATATATGCGGGCTGAGGTGTTTTCTCCTGATGATGCCAATACGAACTTAAATTACACACTGAGTTTTGATCGTACAGATAAGAGCAATACATCAATCGAATCTGTGAAGGGTCTACTTTAATTTGTACACACATATAATAACAACACCACTTTGTGTATTTCGAAAATAAAGAAAACATAAAGGGTGCGCTGTCTGCCGCGTTGGTCTGCCTGATCTTCAATGAGCAATGATTCACTAAAATGAAACTGAAACTCACCGAAAACTCCACACAGCGACATGAGAGTTATATCTGTAGAAAGCTTAGAGATTAGGCTGCAATGCAGGGTATATAAGGCATTATTAGTGTTTTCTTTTAAATAAAGCGGCACCCACATGGAAAATCCTGTCTCTGTGTGCCATTTAATTTCTTATTTACAGTATTGTATTGTATATCTTAATTTATTATGCTACTGCAAAATGAGAAGAATTGAGTTTCTCTTAATGATACATCAGCAATTAGTTTATGAAAGAAAGGGAAATGTATTGAATTAACAAAGAGGTTGGAAGTCACATTTCTGTTTATCTGAAATTTGTATATTTGTTTACTGAATTGTTAGTTTGCTCGTCCACTGTATCAATGTTCTTGTTTTTGGAAGGTGGAGTATACCCTGACATTTTTGTGGTTCCACTGGTGTGTGTATACTATAAAAAATCTTCTGAGCGGCTCCCTTGAAGCAGGCATCATTAGTGTGTTTTGCTGTGTAAAGTCAGCGGGCTCTGTTGGGAGATAGCTTGCTAACTTCTCACAGACAGTCTTTTTTTCCTGTCAGTGCTTGTCACCATGCTGTCCTCCTCTTGGCACTCCCTTCACACCCACCAACAAAATCTTGGTATGGTGTGTTAAAGTAATCATAAAAATAAAAGTGTTTCCGAAAGACTAAGGTGCTTTGAGTTTGACACCACACAACTGAAAACTCATTCCATATTTTGGCTGATACCAATTAAAGACAACTCAGTGTTATTGCTTTCTTTTATGCATACAGTAAGTGTTTGTATTACCTGATCAAATTAAACAGGCAGTACTGGCAGTAGGAGGGCAATATAGTGGTCCTAGAGAAGGGAGGGAGGGGATGCAGTGAGTTACATTTTCATTGCCTCCTACAAGTCAAGACAAATATAGTTTTCCCTTTTATTTCCCTACTGAGTGAAGTCAAAAGTGTTTGGCTGTGTTCATGTGACTTTCCATTCATGTCTGCTGAGCAAATTCAGGCACCACTGACACTTTTATTGTTTTGTGATTGTATTTTGGCTTTGCTGATTTTCTGTTTACTTTGTTTCGATTTTTTTCTTCTCTGCCCTAAAGGGATGAAGTGATAAATAGACAGGCATCCATCGGTGTGGTCTGTGCCATTTCAAAGGAGCCTTTAATGTGGAAAACTGATGGACTGTACAGTCTCTATTAACAGAAGTGTTAGAAAGAGATGTTTTTGTTTCTCTTTCAAATCAAAGGGTTTCGTAAGGCGATTTAAGATTGTTCTGCTCCAGTTTGAACCCCAGGTTTTCTCCTGACTTCCCTTCTTTAGGGCCTTTATCCAAGCCAAACAAATGTTATTTTCATGGAAAGCCTTTTCATGGAAATGTTTTCAGACTCTCCCATCTCTTTATGTCTGTTTTGTCTGACAGAGGCTGAAAGAGCTGAAGCAAAGAGAATTTGCAAGGAATGTCTCCTCCAAGTCCTGGAAGGATGAGAAAAAGCAGAAGAGAGCTCTGAAACGACTGCACCAGCTTGCACAGCTTAAACAGCAAAGAGACAGGTAAAACATTATATATTTACAATATCAATCTAACATAATGCATTACAATTAAAAATGAATTAGATCTTTCAGCTTTTCCTAATACCAGTCTTTTGTTCTTGCCAACAGTGATGACAGGAAAGGTCCAAAGTTAAGGTCTCCAAACAAGGATAAGGATCAAGTGAAAACCCCCTTGGCTAGCAGTAGCAAGATTGATACAAAACCAACAGCATCTTCAATCCAAGACTCAACTCCCATCTCTACAAATGTCTCTTTGAAGGGCTTGTCCTCCACTCGTATACCCACACATCAGCAGCTATGTCACGAAAAGCAACCCTTACAGACAAAATCCTCTGCAGGACACCGGAGCCCCAGGGCAGGGGTCTCGTTCTGTTTCTCCAGGCGAGCTCAAATGAAGCTTGACTCCTGTGCATCTGTGTTCAGTGATGGACTTGAGGAGGCCAGTGACTATCAAGAGCTCCAGCGCCATAGACACAGACTCGCCTTAGAGGCCCTCTGGTCCTGCTCGAGCTCACCCAGAACCCCAAGCAATGATGACCACGATCTATCCCATGATCCACCAACTCCGGGATGGGCAGATGGAGACTCTCAAACACCGCAAATGGAAGCACAAGCAGAACATGTGGAAAGCCCTGATATTCAGGCAAACTACAGCACAAGTGAGCCAGAGAAGCTGGGGTGTCCTGACACACAAAGTCCTGGAGCAGACTGGAAACCAGCTGGTTCTGAGGACAGATTGCTTGATGGGGAGCAGAGGCCCAGGGTGGAGGGGGCTTATGGGGGATCAGAAGAGAGAGAATGCCTCAAGTGCCCCAGCCCTACTGTTTACACAGATGGACAGGGCACTGTGGCCCAAGGCCAACCTCAAATACACAAAGGCTCACACCACCATACGCAGAAAAGCAGCGAACAGGGTATTACGCAAAATGAGAAGAACTTTATATCAGAAAAACAGAGGGAAGAGTATAAAATACACAAAGTGTGTAAGGATGAAAATACAGGTTCTTTCCTTAATGTAGTTGGCAAGAATGGAATTGTGGCAAAATGGCCCTTTGAGATGGTGCAGTACACGTCCCACGAGCCACACGTCTCTTATAGCGGTAACCCTCTAAACTACTATTTCAAACACAAGCAGGGCAAAGTCAAAAGCACAAAGGCTGAGGAGATAGATTTTGCTGTTGTCGACAAGCTTGCAGGCCTGAATGACAGAGCTAGGCCACAAACACAGGATGTTTCTGGAGTTAAATTAGGCATTTTAAAACCAAAGAGACCCAAACACAGGAGAAAGGGAAAAAAACGTAGGCGTAAATTAGATGCTGTCAGGATCCAGCAAGCGGGCTGCGCATTCAAAACCTGCTCGCAGACAGAAGCTAGAGGACACTTTGAATTCCAAAGCACTCCAACCGACACACCACAAAACAAGCAAGCGTGCACTGAAAGGAGGCACAAGCTGGGGAAGAGGAAAAGATCAGTGAGAGATGAGACTTCAAATGAAAGTGACACCCCAGAGCACAGCCTCAAAAGCATTGTTGTAAGCTCGCTTTCCACCCCAGTACGTAAAAGGAAGAAATGTCAAACGATGAGGGGGCTTGTGTCAGCGCTGCGCTTTGTAAGGAGAAGGCCTTTGCCATATTCTTTTCACAACACGACAGGAAGAGAGGATAATTATCGCTGGTATGACGACACCTACAATTCAAAGAGAGATGCAGCTTCAACTCCCACCAGTGAAAAATCTGGGTCATGGAGTGGCCTGTCAGACTTGAACTCAGATGGGGAATGGCCTGTCCACCACACGGGGAGATGCTCCACCTCACCAAGATCAAACTATCTGTACCCTTTGAGAAAGGAATACAGTCAGTCCAGGCCTTGCATTAGAAGTTCCTCTTACAATGATCCTCACTACAGTTATAGTCCATGCAGAGACTTGGAACATACGGGAGAAAGCTGGGATTACACAAACTCTTATGTCTACAATAAACGAAAGTACTCAACGGTTTGTAATAGCCCAGATCAGTATGAGAGGTACAGCATCAGAAGGCACAAAAGGTTTCACGAGCATAAATACAGAGAGCACAGAATTCAACATACAGGAAGACAGTTGTTTTATAGAGTCTATGACAGTCCTGAACCTCAAGAGGATGTCAGGGACTGGTGGTATGAAAGACTTAGCCCTGTAAGTAGGAGGCACCGGGAGAGAGAAGAACTTCCTTGGTCAAGTCCTGAGAGAAGTGAAGACAGGTGGTATAACAAGCCAGTGTCCATTCGTAGCCCCAGCTTCTCTAGTAGCACTAGCATCTCTGATCTTAGTGGTGACTGGCTGTCTAATTCCCAAATTAGGCCATCTCCTACTGGACAGAGCCAGAAACACTGCAGTCATTCTGGATGGCCATCCGAGAGATTGATCAAGACCAAATCCTCTGATTCTCTTCTTAGAAAAAGGAGCCATTCACCCCCATTAGCTACAAGCAACCATGCAGCTCAGACTACATCCTTACAATCAGGTGTTGGGACAGATGATGTTACAGACAAATCCAACCCAATGCCGACAGACCAGTTGGTTGAGAAGGATCCTAAAGTAAAGAAAGCAAATGTCGCTCTCTTGTTTCCACTAATTGGTAAATTGCCCTCTATTAAGAAAGGGGCGAGAAAAATAAGGGTTAATAAAGATGCAAGTGCCAGTATTAATAACCAGGTTCAAACATGTTCAGCTGTTCCATCAAATTCACAAGTTATACCTCAAATTGATAGTAATACTCCAGAACACTTACGACACACAGACGTTCAAAATGCCAGTAAAGCCCAAGCCTGTCATGAATTTGCCATGGGAGATAGATCAACAGAAACCTGTGCTACTTTAGCTGTGAATCCAGACAAGACACAAAAACTCGACATTAGGCGCCAAGAGGACAATGCGGAAATTGCAGGGATTCATTGTCCAAAACGTACAACCCCTCCCCTTTCAGAGCAACCAATCACCTTTACTGATGATGAGATTGAGAAGTACAGATTTCTTCAACTCCAGGCCCAGCAGCACATGCAGCAGCAGCATCTTCAAGAGCAAGCATCTGCGGACATGACCCATTTAACAGTACAGACTCCAGAGCCACCCGACCAGACCACGCTCTCAGCCTGTCTGCAATACAGCATACTCCAGCCCTCTTCTCCACCCTCTTCTATTGCTCCACATCCTTCCCCTGTTGCTCTGCTGCCTCCCCTTCATCACTCTCTCTCTCAGGCCCATTTTGCCCCTCCAATTTCCGCTGCTTTTTTTCCAGCACCACCTGCTACTGTGTTGGCAGCACAACCCCTTCACCTGATCCCAGCCTCATCCCTCCACCCAGTTCACCCTCACCATCATGTTGCTGGGTTGACTCTCCACCCCCTGCCTCCTGCTTCTCTGCTCCCCACGATGCTCAGTCCAATGCCCATGGCTGCTGCCGCTGCTGCTGCTGTTGCTGCTGCCAGCACTCTGCAGATCCACCCCCTACTACACCCTCTGTTCCACAGCCAAGACCTTCAACGCCACCCTGGACCAACCAGCTAGCTCTGGTCAGAACGAGAGGGGAAAGGAGAATAAGAAAGAATATAGTTTTGACTTTAAATGTTCTACAGGAGCCCTCCAAGTGTGCTGTGAACTTTCTGATCTTTAGGTTCCACTTTCAGCCAAAGTTCATGTTGAGTAGTGATTTATTTTTTGTTTCATCTCTGTGTGTTGCAGTGTCAGCTCAAAGATAGAGGAACTTTTTACTTTGTTGTTTACTGTTCCATTCTTCATACATCCTTTGTCTCCCCGCATTAACACACAGATGAACCTCTCCTGCCTCAGCGCACTGTGATTTATCAGCAGTTGAGCCCAATCAGCAGTTGGTTGAAATTAAGCATAACCTGAAGTCAAATTAGAATGTTAATGCCTTTTTCAATTAGTAATAAGTATAATTAGCATATTTTTTTACAGTTATCCTACCCAGCAAGTATTCAAAGGGTTTTATTTATGAAGAACTGAGAGAGATATTCCTGAGCAAGCTTATACTGACTAAGCAAAATGTACATGAAACATCAGAATAAAATTCAGAAAAACGTTTTTCATTAAAATGTTCTTTTTAGAATATGCAAATTTACATCATTATTTGGTGCAGAAATACAGCATGTGATTGAGCTATTGTATCTCTTAATGGATTTAGCAGTGTTCACTACTTGGATTGAAAATGTCCCGTTTTTAGTTCTTTTTTTTCAGTGTTTAGTAGGGTAGAGTAAGTGTGTACTTGCTCAGCCGTAGTGTGGACATGCAATAATGTTTTTTTTTTCAATCTATTTAAAGTGTAATATCTTGAACTATATTTACGTATTCATACTTTGTAATGTAAGTAATAACGAATAACATGCACTTGATTGTTCATAAAGTGTTCAAGATGGTTTTTATTCACTCTTATTTTGGTAGAGCCAGACATACTTTCATCTGTAAGATAATATCATGGGAATAATAATAAATTAAATGTCATTCTGAGAAATGACAGTTTTGTCATTACTAGTGTCTTTCACGTCTATATAATTTAACTTGAGGCTTTTAAGGCACAGGACCTTTAGGTTGTGAAAGACAGGGAGTAGCAATTGGCATTTTGCCTGGAGGAGGATTGTGGCTGAATTGTCATTTACCCACCTCTAAAAACCCTCCAGAAAATGGTGTAATACATGTCAAATTCAGTGAATGTTAACACGCCGTTATTTCAGATGAGCAGTGCTCAGATCTAAGAGACTGGGAGTTTGTGTTAATGATGCTTCTCATTGCCAGCAGTGGCCCAATAACACAACTGCGCATTTGCACTAATTAACTCTCTCCGGTACGAGTCGTCTGCTCTGGCAAGCAAGAGCTCTACTCTGCAGTTGCACACTGGCACTAAACGGATTGGTGATTCATATCTCCAAACTCAAACTCAACTGTGCTGGGCCTGCCCTTTAATAAACACAGAGTAATGAAGGCAAAGTTGTGTCCTGCTGGACAGGTGTCATGCCATTGCAAATCCAGCAGTAATTTTTCATCCTGAGAAGATGACAAAGAGAGTTGTTTAGCATTCAGTAACATTTCAGCAAGTGGAATGGGTTTCTCTTTCGAGTGCACTTTCAAGTCGTGGCCTAATGGATAGGGAGTTGGACTTGTAACCCAAAGGTTGTGGGTTCGAGTCCCATGTCCCACAGGGATTGTGGGTGGGGTTAATGAATAACCAGCACTCTCTCCACCTTCAATACCACAACTGAGGTGGGACCCTTGAGCAAGGCACCGTTTCCCCAACTGCTCCCCTGGCACCGCAGCAATGGCTGCCCACTGCTCCGGGTGTGTGTTCACGGTGTGTGTGTGCATGGTTGTTCACTTCTCACTGCTGTGTGTGTGTGCACAAATTCCTAGTATGGGAAACCATACCTGGCCACATGTCACGTCCTTTCCTTTCCCAATACATAGAATTGCAACCTTTATTACCCTAGGCTGCTTGAAAATACAAAAGAACATACAGGATAGATCGATGGATGGTCACAGTTTTCTGCTGCCTTGGCGGATCAGAGGTGAATTGACGGCTTCCTAATGATTTTTGTTCTCACTGAGGATCCATGCAGATATCCGGTAAGCCAGGCTACCTTTAGGAAAAGCCATAAGGGGAAGCAGTGTGTGGAATGGTTGCCCTCCCATGCCCCAAATACTGCCTCTCTGCTGGCAGACCTGCTGCCGCGTGCTCATACTCCACAGGACAGTAGATCAAACAGACTGTATGAAATAGTGAGCAAGGATAATTAGCAGATGTTACAGAATAAACTCACTCTTCAACTGCCCGCTCTACGCAACCAACCAAACTTACTGATGAATACAGAATTTCCACGCTCAAAAAGAAATAAAGATGACGAACAGGAAGTGGTTTAACATAAAAGATGAAGAGAAGATGAGATGTACTACTGATCAGAAATGTTGTGAAAAACAAGAGTAATCGAAACAGTTACAAGCTTTAAGCATTTACAGTACATCGAGGTGGAGTGTGTTTGATGTAAGACACATCATATATCAGTTCTTCTGATATGACCACAGAAATCCATATTCCATATCACTAAGCCTCGGAGGCAAATATAATCACAGAAGGGTTATGTAACATAAAAGTTTGTACTTTTTCCAGAGCAAAACTTTCCCCTCATTATTAATTTCTTCTCCAGTAACTATGAGGCATACAGTAAGACAGAAGAACACTTCATGCCCCTCGTAGTCTAGTGCCCTGCCAGCCCCTTATTTAATATGCCACTGAAGTAGAGAGCCACTGTTTGCTGCTCAACGCCTGTGGGGGCCACTCAAAGTCTGTTTAGCATGTATCAAAGCTGTAAGACATCACCATCTCCACTGCTAAATGCCCAGTATGGTGCAGACAGTGTACATATCTTCCTTGCTCATTCTTCCATCATTAGCTTGCACCCCCCGATGATAGTGTCTCACTGACACCACCCACCACAATCACTGAGAAACATCATCTACAGTATTCAAAGCCACCTCATATGATTCATTGATTTCTTTTTTTTTTTTTTTGCTATGTATATAATGTCTACACATTTCTTATCATGTCCAGGGAGAGCAGACAGAAAGATGACCGAGGAAATGGACTCCCTGCAGTTTAACAAGCAAATTGTTTTCTCTGCTGTAATAGCTCACTATGTAATTGCACACTCTAAGAATGAATCGTGCACGCTGATAATGCTGTTTGTTGACACTTGCTGCCCGTAATGATTGGCTATGAGTGCTAGGTTTTAGAGGATGCAGTAGACTGAAATCTGCCAACCAAATGCATTTCATTTGGTTAAACTATTTACTGAATAATAGTGCTGTTCAGTCTTGATGTAATTGTTATGGCTAATGTTTGTCAAAGTTTTTTTTTATTTTATTTTTTATAAATTTCATGTTGTTTTTACATGGAAGGTTTTTTAAAGAGTAAAATAAAGTCTTTGTAGACTTCGACACATGAATTACCATCTTCCATCATAAAGTTCACGTTTTTGGTGAATCGGATTGTCCTAAACCTAAAAAAAAAATTCTAGTGAATTGGTTCCTGAATTTTTTTTTTTTTTTTGGTATTTTGTGATTTTAGAATAGCAGGAAAATAAAGTTTGTCATTTACATGAAGTGTACGAAATTCCTAAATAGACCCGGTCTGATAGTAAAGAACAGTGGCAAAATGTCATACTAATGAATCGGTTCAGATGAACAGACCAAAGAGTAGAGTGTAACGATGGAGAGACGAGGAGGCTTGCGGATTCATGTGCAGATTGTTTTATTAACAAAGGTGGAGTGAAAGCAGGCAGGGTCGATCACCAGCAAACAGAGTTGACAGAGGCAGAGACAATAGAATAGACAAAATGTAGCGAGGGTCAGATAAACAGGAAACAGACTCCAGGGAGCGAGGCTAGAGCGATAGTCCAAGGCAAGTGTTACAAGTCAGCTGGAGGTGCCAGCCCATATGTTTCTTTATGTTCTCATCTCCGTTTCAATGCCTTGACTCTGATCATCAATTTATGTCTCAAACCACCTTGTCTGTTGCCATGGTTTGTCATGTCTCTACCCCGTTTCCAATTATCATGTGTACTTAAACCCCAGATGTCTTTTGTGTAATCACGGTTCATTGTTTTTGGTTTAGTTCTTGTATTTCTTAAGTGTTTGTTGTTTTCTGTGTTCTTCTCGTTACTGGATTTCCTGTTATCGACCCCACTTGCCTTGGACTATCGCTCTAGCCTCGCTCCCTAGACTCTGTTTGCTGTTAAACCTGACCCTCGTTACATTAGTGACCATTCTATTGTCTCTGTCTCCGTTTACACTGTCTGCTGGTGATCGACCCTGTCTGTTTTCACTCCGTCTTTGTTGAACAAACAATCTGCAGTTGAATCTGCTCGCCTCCTCGTCTCTCAGACATTACATAGAGTCTCTAAATACCATTTTAAGTGTTTTGTTATAGACACGTTTATTTTATCACTACGTTATCAATACAGTTATACAAGTTATAGTGTGTTCTAGTTTTATTGCTGCCATTTGATGTTATTATCCTTGAGAACCTTTGTTGTTGTAATGCCAGACAACTGCAGTTCTGATTCAGTTATATCACTGGATAAGTATACTGCATATTGAAAGTAGTTAAAGTAGTTAGCTGCTTAATTTGCTTTTTTTTTTATGAGTAGCTTGGCAAATTACAATGTAGCTTCCGCAAGTTTTGAAATGCTGCAACAAAACTGCTTAACTATGATTTCTTAATTAATTCACCCATACAGTAGATGTTGCAGACAGAATGTCTCATGATCAGCTTGTTACAAACACTACACTCAAAAGCTTTCACCTTTGCAAAAGGTACACTTTTGTACCTAAAATTTGTACACTTAAGTACTAATGTGTACTTTTAAGGTACCAATGCGGATCCTATACAGTAGGTACAAACATGTACCTTTTGAAAAGGTACTGTCTGTTTTTGTACCTTTATTTCTGAATGTAGAACAACTTCATTCTTAGTTGCATACTGAGACGTTTCTTACACACTTCTGAATGCTGTGTTATAGACTCATACCTAACCCAAAAAAAAACATAAATGTGGGGCATTAAATCAAAATGAAAGCTAAAGCCCATCTGTTCATAGGCTCTTAAAGCCAGTCAAAACCCATAATGCTCAGCCTAACAGCCAAACAGTTGAGAGATTCGACAGCCTTGGTGTGGGTAATCATCTTCTGCGCTGGCAAAATTAAAGTTAGATCAGGTAGAGCCTGTTTTTGATCCAGCTTTAAATGGCTTCACCCACCTGTGGAGCAGCACTCATCTGATTATTCCTCTTTTCCTTTATGTAAACGCTTCCTTTCTTCTGGCTTCCTCTTCATCATCCCTCAGGTGCTCGACTGAGCCAGTGACAAAGAGTGAAACAGGCACATGTGTGTGTGTATTCATGTGTGGCTGTCTTCTATTTCTGGTCCAGTTCCCTTGATTTGTAGTCTCATCCTTTTCACTTCAAATACAATCCATGGCTCTGTTGGGCCAAAACTAATTTCATATTGATTCACGTTGTGCACAAAAATCTGAACAAACACAGCATGTTTACGTTTCCTCGCTTGAGGTTGATGCAAGGTCTGACCTCAGTAATGACAGTGATGTATGCTTTCCTTTAAAGATATTCAGGAAAAAATGACTCACTTTTTGAGTCTGTTGCCCTCGCCACATCCTTTTCCTCTCCCTCTCTTTCTGCTTTTCTTCTGCCAGAGGAACATTCAATGAAATTGTACACTTTTGAAAAGCTTAATTTGATTGCCTCCTACAAAGTGAATGCTGCAGTCAACAGTAATTTCTAGATTTTCAAAAGACGGTTAATTGATACAGAGCAGGCTGTGTGTTTTCTCTGCAGCACTTTTATGCACAACCTCTTTTTATGTTCCAGTCTCATTTCCAGAATGATATATTTTTGTTCTACCATCTAAAATTATGATTCCTTTTGATATAATTGTAGGTCTATATCTATTTTATTTCTATTTTGTTGGTTAAATGTTAGAACGAATAAAAGACAATGATCATGAAAGATTTATCATGCCAGTGATGAGCTCTGTTGTATCTATTTATGAGAAAATTATATATATTGAAGACATATGGAGAACATTAGTTAAGCTATCTTTATCATATACATATCAATATAACTTTCAATATATCATATCAATATACTGTAACAACTCAATATAACTAAGCGAAAAAAGATTTAACATGAAGATTAATGCTATACATTAACATTAAGAGTTTTGTCTCTCTCAGCCTCTAACAAACTTTAGCTCAATATACTCCAATAAATCACCAGTAAAATGCCTCCATAGTACTTGCATTAGAGTTGCATGTGTTGATTATGCATTTTATACACTCTTATTATCTTTTTATGTTCCACTCTTGTTTCCAAACCCCAGTTCCATGAAAGAGCCAAAAAGCGAGAAACTGCCAAAACTCATTAATAAAATAACCAGATTAGTATTCCTGAGGGTTAGTGTAAGCTTTGCCCTGAAGCGATCATAACTCATAAAGCCATTTTCAGAAGACCACTTAGTCCGCAGCTCCTCCTGCGAAAGAGACCCTCTGCTGTGCTCTACAGTATATATCATTAAAGCCATAAAGGTCTGTGAAATCAAGTATAAATGCTAGGAAAACGTGCTTGCTCTGAAACTAAATGATAGACTGAAACAAATTAATTAAATAACCCTATAGTGATGCAAGTCCAGAAGTCATGCAAGGCAAATAAAGTAGAATTATATTCTGTTATTTACTTTTTTACTCATTTTCATTAGTAAATCTCTTAAAGTGACAAAATGCCCCAAAATAAATGTTCTGCCATCAATTACTTATTCTCATAGTGCTTCGAATGCTTGTCTTTTTTCTCTGGAAGATATATATATATATATATATATAATTTTATTTTATTTTATTTTTTTTCCTTAAAATGAAAGTTGTTTCAAAGTTGTGCGTTGTTTTAGACCCCACTGACTTTCATAGACTGGACAAAAACTGGGTTTTCAGGCATCCACAGAAAAAAAAAAAGAACTTTAATTTGTGGGTTAACTATTCTTTTGATTCTTGTTTCACAGCAGTGTACAGTATATAATTTTGGTTTTCAGTTTTTGGTTGCTAACAGGATTTACATGTTTTTTTATGATACACTTTTTTAGGATACACTTAAGCTGCACGTGTAGATAATAAACAATGTATAGAGACACATTTAGACCTATGTGCTACACTTACTGTAAAATGTCCAATTTGGAAAGAAAAGCACTAAATATTTGAAGTTCCTACATCAGCTTTAGCTTTGTTACAACACACGTTATTCATCCCTGGGCCATGTTTCCCCTCTCCTTTCTCCGACAGAGTGAAAGAGATTTTGGGGAAACTCAAGCAGTAAGAGTCTTATCTCAAGGTGCCATGCATAAAAACGAACCATCTCTCACCACGCAAGAGCACTACATCATGAAAAAAGCTGCTCGGTAGTTCGCACACGACCACAGCCTGGGGTTCGAGCCAGCTGGCTACAACAGGCGGCATTAGCAATGTTCGGTTTAGTTATTCAGTGCCTAGCGCTGATGATTAAAGAGACCCAGGCAATGGGCAAAACCTGCTCTGTGTGCGAGCGTTAAAGAGTGCGCGAGCAAGAAAGGAGGCTGAGGAAAAGATGAAAGAAGCAAGTAAGAATATAAGAGAAAATAAAGCGCTCACTAGAAACTTCTTCCTTAGGATTGTCTGGTACAAGCTGTATCGCTGTAGATATGCTTTTGAAGTTTCTTCTTTTTTCCACTCCAAGATCTCAGAGCCAGAGCTGTGCTAGTGCCGCTGCGAGCAAGGCTTTCTTAGGCCAACTAAAGCGACTGCACGTCTGCCGTCTCGCTGATACATATTCATACCTGTGAGCTCCCCTCATGAGAGAACAGCTTTTGAACCCGCGTCTCACTGATCTGCTCTCAAGTCTCAGACAACCTGAAACTATGACATGCTACAAAACTTCCAGGGAAAAAAAAGAGAAAGTCTAGAAAATGGCTGACTATCTTCATATCTCAACAGAAATGAAGACGGTGCGAGGAAAAGAGAGGATCAGTAATCTCGCTGGCAGATGATCATAGTGGGTCAAGAGGTGTGAGGAGATGTTCTCACTAATCAAATTGAATGAGTGGTTCTGACGGTGAAGCTCTGACAGCCTCTCTCTCAAAAACACCACTCGTCTCTTCTTGCAATGAAAAGACTGAAGAATAAGATTGAGGGCCATCTGTGATGGGAAGGAAATAATGAACGCTAAAAATGAATTACTTAAAGATTAAAAAATTACCCATATTAATTGGGTGTCAATCTTGCCCAGGCATGACTTTATTATTAGCAATACCAGGTTAATTTTTAAATATAAAGGTAAATTTGTTCTGTCGTGTTCTGTAAGGACGATTGTTTCAACCAAGGCTCATTGGAAATCCGTGCCCCTTCATACATTTCTGCAAAACTGAAAAAAATGTACTTGTACATACAAATCACTGCAGTTTCCAGTAGAGGCAGTAAAACTCTTACAACTTGTATTCCTTTTCACACAAAAGTATGATTCACAGGTACATTTTAAATGAATAAAGTCTAATTTTCACACAATTAGTTGCAAATGTTATTTTATGACTTCAAAACATTTTAAACAACCTACATGATTTGAAAAGTGAAACTTTTGAGTGTTGTTGTCACACGTTCAGCTTCATATAGTTTTCTACTTTAGTAAGTTTACTTGGTAGCTCATGTGATACCGTGTTACACTTGCAGCAAATCAGCATTAGGACGATAAATAAGCGTGGATGCATCAGCAAATATGTTTTAAAATTACTTTTGCATTTGTTAACACTCTTGGGTAGGTTTAGGTCTGGTGTAGGGGATATTTCCAACATGATAGAGCATTAATCTTTAGTGACACTCACTGGATATTTGAATTCTGACTGCCACAAAACGTACCTCAAGCAGCATTATAAAAACACAGCAATACATACCTTTACCAACTTAATACAAACGTGGCATGGTTACATATTAAGTGTGTTTTAGTACCACTCTCTGGACATCTCACTTTCAAAAACCTGCAAAAGTCCTATTCCGACAAGAAAAAGAAAATGAACATTTGCTCAGACCCTTAGATCATGCTAAGCACTTTTTCATGCCAAAGTTTTTACAAATTTAAGTGTTTATGTGGATTTAAGCACATGTAAAATCTTTAGGCTCCTGGGTCCATCGTCCTTTGTTCAAATGCAAAGCTTTTACTTATCTTGAAAAAAGAAGGTCTGCAAAGTTTGTTTGGGAATGCTAAATGTCATCACAGAACAAATTAACTATCACTAGTCCACCTTCACAGCCTTTTTTAGAATTGCAAACTATTCAGACTTTTAGGAAAATGTATTTTGAATAACAACTAAATATGGGAACAGAAGCTTACTAAGACATGCACCCAGGGTGTAATAGTTTACCTATGTGTAGCTTTTACTATTGTCCTGCTTAAACTAGCAGTGTGACCCTGAACAACAAAACCAGTCACAAATAGCACATGTAGCAATAAGATATTAAGTAAAGATCATGTTCCATTAAGATATTTTGTACAAAAACTTCATTTCTGATTAGCATTATGCCTTGTTAAGAACTTCTTAATATTTAGTTTGTCTGTACCCTCAGATTCCAGATTTTCACATAGTTGTATCTTGGCCAGATATTGTCTAATCCTAACATTATTTCTTCAGCTTTTAGATGAATGTATAAATCTCAATAATAAAAAATATATATATATCCTTATGATTGGTTTTGTGGTCCAGGGTTACATGATATATTATTATATTAAATCCCAGTATTATCCTGCTTAAACCAGCATAAACTAGTTGGTTGTTCATATGCTCTTAAAAGTATTATTTATTGGCATTGGTGGTTTGATGAAAACCCTTTAACATCTATGGTAACTGTCCATTGCAAAAAAGGTTCTTTATAGTGGAAAATGTTCTTCAGATTAAAATGTTCTCCACTTTTAGGAGAAACAAAAATGTATTTTAAGAACTGTTATTTTTAGAATTGCTCACCAAGTGTTTAGAACTTTATTTTACAAAGCATAGCTGGTATAAAATGGAAACAAATGGGTCAAGCTGATTGCCAGTGGCAAAACCTCTCTAAAACAGCAGATCTGTCTAACCAGATCTGGAGACCAGCTAAGGCTGGCAAAATACATGAACAAACAAGCACAGCATGTATACACAACTAAAAAGCATGGCTTAAAAATGACAAAATTTCAAACAGGTTTACAGGGGAAAAAAACAAAAAAAAATTCAGAAAGAATTTCATTGTCACCCAACATTGTTACTTAACACATGCTCTTCCTTTCCCACTGCACATCATCTTAACTGACCTCTGCTACTGTCAGATGAAAATTATGATTGGTTTGAACCGCCAATCAAAGGTAGGCTGTTCACTGGGTTATGTATGAGAAAAGGGCTGTAAGCGAGTGTGTGTGTGTGTATGTAAGTGTGTATGCGCACATCCGCCTCTGATTAGAGTCTGATGGAGACCCTGGGGAGCTAATCAAAATGAAAGAGAAACTGAATGAAGGAGAGTGCGAGAGAGAGAGAATGCTGTAATCAGAGTTTTTATTTGGGTTGATGGTGTGTGTAAATCATGCCCTGGCCTGACTCTCGGAGCATCAGTGGAAGTCCTGGTGATCAGAGCTGTGAATGAATGCCTTAAGTGGGTGTTTTTGCCGAGGGGGGGGGGGGTCCTGCGTTGCGCCGGTTATGGAACATTAGGCACAGCGCCTGAACAAACAACACCCGTGGTCTGCTGAGACTTGTGCTATCCTGCATTCATGGGCACCTGCTTCAGCACAAACACAGCCCAAAGTCCTGGCTCTTAAAGATTCTCACACAACAGAACAAAAGGCTTGCTTTCTGCTTTCCCAAGAATATGAAAGTTGGTCTCTTTAGCTTTTTTTATTACAGTTTTGTGGCATATTGTATGTGGCAATATGCTACAGTATAATAGCATATTGAACTTGACCCATATACTGCATCATGGGCGGATAGTGTTTCAATAACTGTATTGTGAACAATATTTAGCTTATTGTGGGAAAAAATATGTGAACACTGGAGAATGTACAGTAACATAACCCTTTTATGTTACGTCCTCCAATGTACACAGATTTTTTCCCACAATAGGCTGATATTTCTTCTCAATAAGAGCCAGCAGGCAGATCAGTGGGTAAAAGCTCTGTAAGCTTTGCAAATCTACAGTTATACTGACAAATGAAACAGGGAATCAATTCTGAGAAAAACATGTTTGACAGTATTTAGTTAAAAGCGAAAGAAAAGTGATCAAAGTTTTCCACCTCAAGCGTTTTTGAGAAATGAAAGCCTAATCAATATCCATAGCGCTCTGCTGTGTGTCAAGGACTATAGCGCTGGCTTTGTACCTCTGAGAGCTAAAGGACTGCATTTGTAAGGTCCTTTGTGTGCTGCTGTGGAAGAGGTAATGGCTCAGCTTTACGTTATTGCTTGACAGGAATGTGCTGCTGTATCCACAGAATTCAATTAGGAAGCCAAAGCAATTCCAAAATCACTACACTGGCCTTTTCAACCCCTCTCTCCTTTTCTCATTAGATCCCATGTTTCTTGTTGTCTGTCTCTCTTCTAACACTCTCATTGGCTTCTTAATACGCTAACACACACACACACACACACATTAACGTTACAATGCACTTTGCACCCTTGCCTCCTGCTGATATCCCTCTCTTGTCAAATTAGCTCCTTTTGTTTATGTGTCATTTCCTCTGTAAAGTTGTTGGGTTCAGATCCATTCGCGGCATTGCGAATTGCTTTCTTAATGCAATTTGGATCTGACAAACAAAATCATGCAAATTCAACCATTTTTCAGAGCGGGTGATAAGGAATTGAGAAAAAAGAGAAATGCCTTCAGTCTAACCCTCTCTCTCCTTTTTCAGCTCTTTCTGACAAAGTGCCACGTACCCAACTTTCAGTTCTGCATCATTAAACCTCAGAACCAATTTAGTGCTGAAAGCCCCTAATCACAAGGATAGGCCTTTCACTGCTACATAAATCACATGTCAGGGGGTGCTTTTCATTTTTTATCAGTGCTATACTTTCTTTTTTTTGTTCTCTTGCTTATTTGCTCAAACCCTCCCTCCCAACATCACAGCCCTTTTGTTTTCCCCATTCACACAAAATACATGTTGTTTCTTATTTTAATCTAATGATGAGTATATGATTATCTAATTATCTAATCATATTGTCCGTTTTTCACATTTACCTCCCCGAAATGTGTCAACGATGCAACAGTAAACTTAAACATGAACCAAATATGTTTCAGCTACAATGTATTTACATATTTACATATATTTACACAATTACATGCTGTATATACATATTTACACAAGTTATATATAGGTTGAACTGATAATGCTGCTTTTATATCACACATATAGTTAGCAGTGTATGAAAAAAAATAAAGTCTACAACAAAGTAAATATCTTTTACTTAAGAGTTTCACAATTTAACTGTAAACAGCATAGCCAACATTAACTAGAATGATTAACACAACTACAAACCTTACTATCACCAACAGCTATGTACAGCAGATACCAAATTGTATCTGTAATAAAGATGAATAAATTAACTTTAGTTTTCACTGTCTCTCCTTCCTGTCTCCCACTTGTCTCTTTCACCCACGTGTTGTCTGCCTAATCTTTCTTCTTCTTCTAAGTCTTTTTTCCAGCTCTTTGCTTTACGTCACATATTTCTGTATTCTCTCGTTACATGTTTTTTTTCTAAACACTCAGTCGACTTTTTGTTTGTCTCCTGTTTGTGGCAAATATATTACGTTTTTATCTCCTGCAACTCTCAAACAGTTTACGCTTTTTAAACACAACGGAAGCAAGTTTGTCACACAACAATGATCTACCTGTGACTGTGGCTAAACGAAACGTGGATAAAACACTATAAACCAGATTTGATCTCGGAAAACATCTCAGCATAATTTTCCTTCCTGTTTGAAGGTAAACAAAGAGAGATGTCTCTCCACTGTAAACATTGTCACTTTTTTCATGCTGTTTTTCATCTTTCACTTCTGTGCGCAAGCTTTATTTATTTTATAAACCATTATTTTAAACCAATATTTTCCTTAATTCCGTTTTAATGAATATCTCATATTCAAAGGTTTTACATCCAGTCAAACCAATCAATAATATTTTATTTCAAATTCATCTGTGACTTAGTATAAGCAGCTAAATTAGGGAGATACTGTATGGTTTTGTGCCGTGTAATGGTCATTTCAGTCAAATCATCTTTGTTGCTGTCAATACAATATCTTGTTAAATTAAAAACGGTCATAATGCTTAGACACAATCTTTTTCAAACTTTTATAATAGGTAAAAACCAATTCTGAAACACTTTTTTTTTTTTTAGCTTTCTCTAGATAAAAAGCATTTTAAATGAGTTGGGTTTGTAATATTTAAAAAGCTATTAGTACTTTTCCAAAGCAATTTTCAGCTTTCCCTTTGCTCACAGTCATCTTCTCACATCTCCTTCCTTCATTCTGTTTTCATTCCCACTAAAGAAACGAGCTGATAGGTAGAGGTGAGGATAGGAGACGCAGAACAAGGGGTGTGCAAACGAGGGAGAGAAGGGGCAAAGTGATGGAGGAGAAAGGGGGACAGGCGAAGAAGTGAAGAAAGAAAGGAAGGAGAGATAAATCACGTTGTCACAGAGTTTCCTGCTGTCTGCAGATGACTGATTAAGTCATTCTCAGAACCACAGCATTGGGGCCCTCAGCATGAGCACCATCTTTCCCCTGCATTCTTATTATCCTCTCCATAATTTACTGCTTATGCGTATGTGTGTGTTTTCTGCACCACACCAATTGATTGCTTCGCTCCTTGCCAAGAGAGAGAAATAAAAGATTTCTTAAATCATATTTGCACAATTTACCTGGTCGCTGACCAGAATCTATGCTGGAGGAACATTTTGAAAACTGTAGACCTGGGAGAACACCTAAAAATATAAATATATCACTTCCACATGCAAAGGTTGAAGCTTTGAGGTTGAGCCTTGGCATACTGCCCTTTCTGCACTGGCCAGGTTTTAAACTGAATTGGTAATATTATTCAACCAGCACTAAAAGCTCCTCTCTCCTTAACACCTTTCAGTGGAGTCATTGGTCAGAGCAGACAGCACTAGTCCTTTGGCCAGCAAAGACGTGTTTAACAGCCCGACTGAATGCATCGTCACATAGAAACAAAGTCTTTCTTAGGGAGAGATTATGCTTCAAATACAGCACTGGAGAGTTAGATTACTGTAGTGTCAATGCGAACAAAAACTGTGCTACTAATATTACTTTCATAAATGTATCCATGAGCTTTGAGTCGGTTCTGTCTGTTACACATTTACAGTCATTTCTAAAAATAAAGAAAAACAACTTTTTAAAAAAAAGTCAATAGGGCTCAGGATGAATGAACAGTAAAAGTCGAATTAAATGTAGCATACAAGCAAAGAAACAAACTACGACAAATAAAGTTAAATACATTTTTAAATATTTCCTTTCAATTATTCCAAAACAATGTACAAACAATAGTGCCTTACAATAGCAAGCAAAGGCAATAGAAGAGGGGGGAAAAAAGATGTTTATTGTACTTATTCTGCCATTTTTAGACAACTTTAGACAAAAATACAGTAATTTATAGAAAACATATGGGCTAGGGACAAATGTGTATGTTTGCTGTCACAATGGGAGACTTTTAACTTTTTAACTCTTTTAAACTACACATCTGTTTAATGCCTATAGATTTACACCTAATTGAAACAGTATGTAAATAACATATAAAGATTTTAATATGGATGATAGCATTTGAAGATTTCCGATGCAAAAGCCTCATAAAGCCATCTTTGTCAAAAATATGTCAATGACACTGAATGAAGGCTTTCCACACATAGTATATGTTCATCAAGTACTTTCATTTCAAATGTCTCAGCCTTAACCCATTCAGAAGTACCAGTGCTTATTTAGTATACAGAAAGAAAAATCATTTTTAAACTTACTTAAAGGCTTTTGTATCTGAACTCTTCCTTTAAAAACATTTTTTTAACAGTTTTGAACTAGATGTTTGAAACCGATATCTTAACCACTGGCAAAAATTCAGATGTTGTTTCAAATGAACCATACATTTGGTGACATATGTCTCTACAATGGTCATCAGGGAACATGAACGCTGACACACACAGACAGACACACAATGCCTTTGAAACTTCAACTGCGGTGTGTGGCCTGATTGTCTGCCATTCGACACACTATATGCTGCTTTTCAAAGCCAAATCCTTTTCATCTCTTCCATTCACTCATTCTTCATCTCTCTCTTTCATTCTCATCCATTTCTTTTTACTTCCATTCAAAAGACTCAAAGATATTGTAATTTCACAGAGATTTGGCTGACCCTGGCAGCCTTTAGGGAGGCGAGAGCCAATGTTCTATGGCGGATATTGAATTTAGACGTGTGGAGCTCCACAGACTGTGAGGGGGAAAATAGCTCCCCACATCTCATTAGGCACCGCGATCCGGATCCAAACACTGAGCTGATAGAGCCAGTGAACGCATCAGCACCCTATCACCATGCAACGAAAGGTTTCCACGATACCCATGCGCTTTTTATATTCAGGTATCAGGATCATCTCACAGGCAAGATGTGAGAACAGAAAAAAACTAAAGAAATTCCAGAACAGAACGACATTCTTCATTGTTCTTCAAATATTTGGACAGAATATACACTATAAATGGACACATCTACGGCTGTTCTCAGCACTGAAATGTCTGAAAATTGAGAGAAAACAAAGCCCAGAATCAATATTTGAATTAATATTTTATTAATTATGGTAACAATATATTTTAAGGACAAATCCTCACCTAGTTGGTTATCAGCATGCATATAATTTGCATATTGTTTACATTTACATTAAGTCATTTTGCTGACGTTTTTTTCTAAAGCGACTGGGGAATACATAAAGTGATTTATCTTAAAGAGGCAAGCGGACAGAGGAAGTGCTCGTAATATAGCCTCAGGTACTGTTAAAATAAGTACAAGCTGGAAAGGCAAAGGAATACTGAGTCCAGTGTTTCTGAATAGGGGTAGAAAGATCATTTCACCAGCCAGGAACGGTGAACAAGAAAATCCAGGAAAAGTGATTTTGAGCCTCTGTGATGTACAATGAGGCGTTGCTGACTAGCAGATCGTAGACTTCTGGGGGGATGTAGATTTGTAATAGTGCTGAGCCTGTGGCTGCTGAGAATCAGTGTCTGGAATTTCATTCGAGCTGCAACCAGTGCAAGGAGATAAAGAGAGGTGTAACATGGGCTCTTTTGGGCTTGTTGAAGATCAAACTCACTGCTTCATTCTGATTATTATTAGGAAGCCCGTAGTAAACACTTTATAATAACTGTACACTATAAATCATTAGAAAGTATAAAGTAAATTATAAAGTATTAGAAAATAGGCAATTCATCTTTTATAAAGCATTGTTCCAACAATAATAAGCTTTATTGAGCAGTTTAGAAATACAGCTATAAATGTTTTGTTATTGGGCATATCTATAATGTTTAAAATAAACCTCTGCAGGTTCATAGAAAAATAAATAAATAAATGTAAGTGTACTTGTCATGAACGAGACGGGGAGCGTGCAAATCCAAGAGCAGGGTTTTATTAATGAGAAAACTTACAGAGAAAACACACAGGCTGAAGTCAACAATGGCAAACGACAATGTAGCAGGCAAAAACAGAGACAGATCCAAAGTACAAGCGTGGAGTCGAGCGATCTATGAACAGAGTCCTAAGGAGAAGGCGAGAATCGTAATCCGGGAAGCTAGCAAAGTCGACGCCGGGGAATCAACAAACAACAATACAGAGGGAGGTAAACGCTTACAAGGACGGGACGAACCACGTACAATGATGAGCGGGGAACACAGGGAGTTCTGGGGGATTTATACAAGAGGTAAGAGGCGGAGCACACATGAATCACTATGGGAACGCCTTCTGTGTTGTGTTTGTTTTTTATTTTCTGTTAGAAAGATAACTGAGCCTTTAAATCTACTTGTACTTGTAGTACATGTTTAGAAATCAAGATTGAGGCATTTATAGCTGTATTTATAAAATGATTATTAATGAATATTCATGTGGGAACAGTGCATTATAAAGGATGAACTGACTATTTACTAATACGTAACTAATGATTCATAGCATGCTGTTATAAAGTGTTACCACATGTGGTAATGCCTTATTCTGTATGACTCTATTTTAGACCTCTTAACATATACCCCATACCTAAACTTAATAACTATGTTACTAACTATTAATAAGCAGCAAATTACAAGTTGGTTTGGGGAATCAGTAACGTCTTGGTGAATATATTTTCTCTAGTGCCAATTAGTTGTAATCAGTATTGCAACATGACAAATACCAAGGTTTCCTATGGGGTATATTATAGCAGAAATTTGTATCATATCCTAAAAACAATTTGGCTATTAAACAGTGTCTACTCTCTCTGGCAACACTACTATAAAATCTAGCACGAAACATAAGTGAAATCTGGTTACAGAGCAAATTATTCTTATGATTATTTCTAATATTACTGAAGCCAGTTTTTGCATTTAAAATACACAAAATAATGCCTGTACTAAATCTATCTATTGTTGAAATAATCCCATTATTTGCCAATGTAACTGCACTTTTTCTCCAAAATTGTATTCCTTAAAAGCACAACAGTGTTAATGGCACTAAAATTTCAATTCAGTTCCCATCTGTAGTTATGACATCCTCTGTTTATCCTCACAAGCCTGAGACACTGCGCACATAAGCAGTTCCAATTATTACAAACCTGACCGTTGTGAAATCTAATTCACTGTCACATTCACATTTCAAATTGTAATTAATCTACAGATTATACAACTAAAACCCCAAAGTGTATCTTTAAACAAATGATTCAGACAGATTGCTTTGTGTTTGTGCAAAAAAGTTTGCAATTGCATCAATTGCAAGCATTATTTCATGCTATTTCTGCATGTTGTTCCATGAAAGCAAAAGCTTGCATTGATAAATTGTCCATTTTATTGAGTTTAGTGCAGATACAGTATGAACACTGTAACCTGTAATATGTGATGCTTTAGAGTTGCGATGTGAAAGTGTAGAACAGTTCACTCCACTTACACACACGGCTGTGACTTCAAATGACATAGTTTATTACATTAGCCTCTTTGAAGCTGCTAATGTGTCATTTTGACATGATAATAGCTGGCAGATATGACATTGCTTGAGCAGCTATTAGTTTCATTGTGCCGCAGGTATTTGTGTCTAATAACTGTAGTTTATTTGTGGTGCGCTGTTTGAATGCGTTTTTTGTCCTAACCTATCCATGCAATCATCTCCCTGTCAGCCGTTCCTACGCACACTTGTGATTTAAATACCATTTCCCTGCCAGTCGAATCGAATTGAATGGAAAACCACATTAAGCTTGGTGTCTAGCTTCACACATACACAATCTTTTGAATGTCAGTTTCTTTTTTGGTCAATACTCACACTGCCACCATCACATCTCACTTACTCCATACTACAATACATCATGGCGGTTGTCAGGATGAAAAAAAAAAAAAAAAAAAAAACTTCTCTTTTTCCACTCTACTAGCCAGCGACATTTACAAAACGACCAGGCTGAATGGCCCATTCAATAGCGTTATTTATTGAGATCAATCAAGCTCATTTAAGCTTCACTCAGAGCCACAAAACTCATTTAACTTTTCTTTGGTTCCCTGAATGTCAAAGTGAACAACAACCATGCCCCCTTCTTCACCGCTTTGCTCATGGTCTAAAAGACTTCGAAAAGCGTTTAAGGGATTAGACGTCTCGGCATTCAGACAATGCCAGTGAAAAACGTCAAACACGCTTTGACGAATATAAATATGATCTGTGATTTTTTTCAATCTCCTGATGAAACGCCCCCATAAATGCACATCGACAGACCCATATTTGTTTTCAGCGGTAATGAATTTTGTTGGTAATTTATGAGACAGAGCAATCGTAAATTTTTGCATCTGCCATTGTTTATTGTTCTAATTAAGTAATGATTCAGGCTCGTTTTATCCATTTGACTTTTCTGTCTTGACTAGCTTGCAAACTTCTTCAAAGCCTGTCGCTTATTTTCTGTGAAAGTTACTGTGCGCTGAAGTGCTTTCTTCTTAGACTGCTCAAAAAAGGCAGCTTTAACATTCCACTTCATCATTTTAGTCCTCTAGAATTAATTAATTTGCAAATGGTATTTCCCCCTAATTAAATACTTTATCTCCTCTTTCTGCCACTGACACACATATGTCCTTCTTCTAGGAATCCAGATGGAAGAAGAAAGGCAAGATGTTGACAGCCTTGAGGAGGGAACGGCTTTCATTTTTTTAAGACACGCTCATTATGAAAGTATTCAGCTTGCCCATTAACTGATGAAGAGATACAAAAAGGCTATGACTGCTTTTGATTATTTGATATTTTATATCAATACAAAGGCTGCATCCATTTATGCACAAACACCCTGTATAGTATACTAAAAAAAAAATAGGATATAAAATATATGTATTTGTTTACTTTGCAAATGTCACTTTAGAAGTAATTTTACTATGGTTTGTTTGTTTATGATTATTTATTTATTGTAACATTTTTTTTTTTGTAGTTATAACTTTACATGTAATCTTTATAGCACAACTTTGAAATCTCTTATTTTTAAACTATTGTTTAGTTTTGTGCCTAAGAAATCATGTATTAGTTTAGTAGCTACCAAATCTCTCTCTTTTTAGCTGTAGATTGTTAAATTGGTGCGCTGCCTCAGAAATCTGTCTGAAATCACTTCAGGAAGGTACCAGCTAGTCAAGGTAGCCAGGTAGTCAACTGGCTAAGCTTTTGGATACACATATCCTAGCAAGCTTTGTTTCATCAGTTAATGTACATAATTTTGCACATTTTTGTGTTCAAACTACCTCGGAGGCTCCTCTTTGAAGAATCAATTCAGCTGCAATCAGACACAGGGACAATCCTTTCAGCGCCAAAAAAGGTGAAAGACACAGCACCTGAATATCTGAATATTGCTGCACACAGGTGCAAAAGAGGATGACAAATTTGTCCTTGGTAATGCCCTCAAAGAGTCCAGAATGCCACGCTAATTACGTGTCAAACCATAAGACTGACAACTCTATTAGGCTGTTTCTGAATGCGCTTCAGTTGTCTTGTACAGATGAATAGGCTGATTATAAATGCTTGTCAAATATATATGCATGATTCAAGCCTTATGCTCACTTTGAAATGTCTGCAGGGACACACGAGTGAAAATATGCTTTTTTAAAAATCATCTTACCATGCATTTTTAGTGGGACAACGGGAATCAATGATGGTTACTCATAGCATATTCATGGTTTCTTGGTGCGACAGCTGGGACCAATAAGTTACAGGGTGCATATTGCATTACTGTACTGTATGTAACGTTTTACATTTTATGTTTTCAGAGGCATTGCCAATACCTTTGAGCAAAGAGCCAGACTGTTACTGCAGAGAGCTACACAAACACCAGTTTAAACGGGGTTTTAATTAGGCCTCTCTTTATTCAACCTCTTCATTCCAATAATAGTCCTTGAGGGATACCATTAAATTGACTTTTAATGTGTGTGTTTAAAAGAGCAACGCTGAGTAAATCTTTTATGAAAAGCTCTGCACTGATCTGCCTGAGAACGAGATAGTGACAGATATTGAGTAAAACAGATATTTTAAACGGTCAGCTGTAATACAGATTCATTACCCTATTTCACATCACATATTATAATAACAGTTATTAGTATTACTTAGAGGCTTTTAGAACTGCTGATTTCATCTGTGTAGAAATAATGGCATCTGAAATGAGAGCGAATCCTAAGAGCTTTCATTTGGCCTGAGGACACAGAGGACGTTGAAACCTATCAACTTCTCAAGAAACCAATCAGCATCCATGAAGACAGTTCAAACAATAGTGATAACCACGCACATTAAAATTTAACACAGTAATTGAAAGAGGAAAAGCAACAGCACGACCGCAGAATCGGATGTTTGACGCTTCAATACAATCTAACACAACCAGACTCAAAGGCACTGACATGAAAAAAGGTAAGACTTTTCATTGCCCTTATCAGTCAGAATATTCTCTATTGTTTGCACAGGGATATTAAATGCGACTAAATAATATACACTTCACAGAAAATAATTACTTTTGGAGTTCAGGCTCTTTTGTTCGGAAGGAATTTAACAAATTAATTAATGAAACGCTTCCACTTAAATAAACCCAGTGCCCTTTGCTAAAAAAAGGCTCCATAAAATATTTTCCAAAATTATTCTTAAGAAGCCAAACTTGAAATTAGGGGTCTGTACAGTAGTAATGAACATGTTTTCATTTCCCAGCAGAGAACAATTTCGCTCCAAGAAAATGTTCATCGACATATAAAAAAATGATAAATGGAGGTACTGTACAACATAACACAACATGACAAAAATTTGTACAGAAACAGTACAAGGCTCAGGCTCTAACATTGTTACTTTTTTTTTCTTTTTTTTGTCTGATAACTGACACTCCTGCAGGACCAGCTCATTTCCTTGTTGTTCAGCCCTGCTCGGTGGTAATTGATATTTACTCTGGGGTGATGAGTGACCATTAGTGTAACATTGATTAGAGGCGAAGAGGGGATAGACATGTGAAGATCTGATAATGAGATAGCCAGACAGAAAAAACACAGTTTGTCTATGACAGAATAACACTGGAAATATGTAAGCATTCAGGCACATAATCCTGCATAGTAACATTTGAAGTTAATAATTAAACAAAAAAGGAAGAGTTTTCACTCCACTTTTCATTTAGCAGGTATTGGATTTTAATTTTAAGGAAGATTTACGATTAGGTTTTCTAATCCTTTTGGGAGCTGCCATGATTAGCTTGGTAATTAACTCTTTGATGCAGTTTCTGCCTTGAGATAGCACTACTGCCTGCCTAATGCACTTTGTCGATTTAGTTATCTGGTTGTTGTGATGACACACGCGTCGTAATCCTTTAATCCTTAAAATATTCATTCTTCCCCCAGTTCTAATTAAACACTAATATTTGGATTAATTGGAGGTTGTCTGGGTCTCTGCGGAGATTAAAAAAAGGAGCTGCGTGGGGCCTGAAGCTAAATATGTGCGGACTGATCTTTCAGCAGCAACAAAAATTATTAAACTGCAAACTGTTCTACGAACTGTGATGTGCTCGCTGGTGACTGTATTCCCAGAAGGATCGTGATTGTCCTGTAATGCACTCATGGTTATTGGTTGAATGGTAAATAACAATTTACATAAAGAATATGGCGTTTACTAGAGAGAAAATAAGATAGTGAAGTCTTATTTTCATATTCTGTCACAGAGAGATTCAGGCATACAATTTCATGCTGTCACAAAATGTGAAAGGTGAGAGATCTGTCTCTATTGTATCTGTCAATTTCAGTTTGCCATTGGATTCTGTCAAATATGCATTGGCTTGGAATGAGAGCATAAAATAAATAAGACACATTCTACATTCATGAGAAGAGCCACTGTCATCGTCTGACGGAACAGAATATAAAATCTACAGCAAAAACATTCATCTGTGTACATTTTTCATATTTTCACTGAAGCGTGTGTGCGCTGAGTTTGAACACCTTGTCTAGTCTGAATACACCACTTGTTCCTGATGTAATTTAAAGGCTGTTACGTCCAAACAAATGGAAAATACACAAAGGATTGCAGTGTTTATTTCTTATAAAGAGAGAGACAGATGGCCACAACATTCCCAGTCTGTAAAACAAATCTCCAACAAACAGGAAAAATTACAGTTTTAACACTGTCATGCTCTATCTTTGGATTAAAACAGTTATTGGTTGTGCATGTGTCTGTATTTTAATGTGTCGGTCTTTGATAAGTTGCATTATAATTTAATATCTAACACATTTATTTTGTCCATTTTGTATATATTTAGCTTGGCTTGTGATGGATGGCTGGTTGATATAATTGGTTGTAAAACTCCACTGACCATTCACACGCATGAAAGAGACAGTGGGGGTATTTTTATGGTTTTGTCGAGGTGTATCTGTGACAGAGATTCTCTAGGGGGCTGGAGTCAAACCAAAGACTTGTCAGTAAAGTTCTTGGAGCATCGGCTCTCCTGCACTCCTCACCTGCTGCTGCTGGTTACTTAGAAGAGCTTCCTGCAGAGAGGAGAGACGGAGCAAATCCTCCTGTCAGAGCTTCGATGTTTGACACAGTTTCGTTTCAGAGTGCAACACAGAGCACAAACACTTGCACACTGGGAGGAGGAGGAACTTTTGAGGTTTTGCTCGTTTACACAAAAATGTTGCCAAAAGCTTTGAAATCTGGCCTCAGCAAACAATACTTACGTCTGATAAAAATAGCCTATAATTCAAGTCAGACTATAATTCATAATGTTTGTCAAATTCTGTATTTCAGTATTCATTAAACAGTAAGCAAAAATAGTGTTTCTACATATGAGATGATATTCTGAAGTTAGCAAAAAGATGTTATACCATCCCATGAGGCCATGTGAGAGGATTTCTAAATGGTAATGAAGCAACACAACCGGTGATAGTATATGACAATGACATGACAAATGAATGTTTTAACTACATTAAGACTACACACATTTATACTATTTTCATGGACATGAAGTAATTGTTCAGAGAAGAACACACTCACTGAAATATGTTATTTTGGATATAGTTACTGAATTTTGAATTATTCACTCAACTGTTTTGTTTAAGCTCCAATTCATTCAGCAACAAAACAAGACTTTCTGAGTGAGTCATTAAATCTGAATAAGTCACTGAATCATTCACTCAACCAATTTGTTTAAACTCTGATTCATTCAGGAACAAAACAAGACCTTCTGAGTCAGTCACTGAATCATTAATTTAACTAATTTGTTTATGATTCATTCAGAAGTAACACATTTTTATTTGTTTTTGGTTGTAAATATTCATATTAAAAATCTAAATGTAACTTGCCATATTGCGAATAAAATGTTACCATACTTACAGTTTTAAATAGTATTGACTGTAAATAAATACTGTTTGTAACACTGATAAATAATGACATTTGAATTAGAATATATGATGAGTTATATTACATTACTCCCTTTCCCCTATAGTTTCCATGTAGAACAGATATGTACTTGTCCTTATATGCCAATGTCCAACAATTTTTCCCCTTTGTGTCACTAGTTTCTTTTATTCACTCATCTTTCTCTGCTGCCATTTTCAAGGAGAGTGAAGAAAAGTCTTAGTTCACACCCCAGTAAACGTCCTTAATACCAGCATCATGACTAATACTAAAAATCTCTTATTTCTTTGTGTTTCTCAGCTTTCCTCCAATTTCCTTCCACCAGGTGTCTCCTTTTAAGTGCAGCTTTGAGGGGAAGTCTTTTCAGGATTAGTGTTCTCTTTTTTTAGCAGCCTGACACTTGCTGAGCAATTTCCTGAATCTCTGTGTTGAGAATGTTCTAGAAAGTTCACAGTGATGACTACAGGATTACGCTGTGACTTGTTCCAGCCAGGAGCCAGGCAAGAGGTAAGCCATTCAGAACTGTGGAAATGCCACAGGAAAACAGGTGCAATATTTTTAGCACCATGAATATTTTAAACTGCATTCAAAAGATGAAAAACAAAAGGTTTGTCAAACATTACAGCTGTGCTTTGTATCTGTAGAAATGATTTCATTCTTAAGCTGTTCTCAACGAAAAAAGCAAAAGGTGTTTCAGCAACACTTGCTAGAACTGAAGTAACTTCCTAATGCACGTATTTAGCTCAATGACAACCTTTGAAATGAATTGTTTTAGATGCAAACGAACCTATAGTAAGGGAATAGTACTCCCTCAACTATGAGTGAAATGACCCATGTAGCAAATATTTTCATTTTAACTGCAAGGTCAAACCATTGTGAACATTTAAAACTGTCATTACATAACACAAATTACATAACTCAGTTCTCCCCTAATTTCTCTGATGCATATGGCTCTATTTTCAAAAGATGAATGGCAGAACCACCTCCTTTTTTCATAAAGTCACTTGCCTTCTAAGACTGTCATAACATATCCACCTAACCATCAATCCCAGCAAATGTATATTCAAAAGGGATGAATAGCATATCTGACTTTTAAAAAAAAAAGGCCACAGTATCTTGTTTTAAGAGGCTATTTTTAAAAAGGCCTTGGTGATTGGAGCACTAGCCATTCTTTTCATTCACAGAAACAATAACTTTTGTTATGCTGACAAGTCTATGCTGCACAACTGTTTCTCCAATACAGAAACAAAATGTTCTGAATAAGTACACGAGTAACACAGCGCACACGAGGCCACCCAGACATGTTTTTCTGTCGAACATGACACCAGTGCATCAATTAAAGTCTTGTGAATGGAAAGGCTGTTTGTCTGTAAGAAATTAATCCATCAAGGCGTTTTGAATTGAAAACATTGCTTTCAGTCAAAATATCTGTCTAATCTATACAAAATACTTCCTCCAGTTAAAATGTTCATTCCCTGTTGTCTTCTCACATCAAAATCCACTGTCATTTTTATTTCAAACTTTTTTATTTTAAATAACAACATTTTTTATTTCAAGAAGGCAGCTTTTTGGTTCACTAGACGTTAATCTGAAACGCACTCATCTACATCTTGAGTGCCCTTTTCAGCAAATTGTGATTTTTGTGTGAACAATTTTTTAAAACCGAATAAAAATCAACAAAGTAACATCAGTTTGTTTTGACATTTAAAGGGGTCATATGTTGGTGCATGCACTTTTTCAAGCTGTTTGGACTGAAATGTGTGTTGATTGACAGCAGCGTGTCACACAGACTGAACTGGTGTCTTTCCTCAGACCCGCCCTGAGTTATCAGACCGAGGCGCAGAGACAAGCAAGAATCCGAAGAGATTGAGGTGTTTTGTTGCTGAATGTGTTAATAAACAGAGCAGTAGTGATTTACTCCCGACATCTGAGTGACTGAAGGCAGAAAATTAAAGTTACATTACAACGCCCCCTTGATCAACCGGAATGTGGTTATGTTCACGTGAATCATTCATGATCCAGCCTCACCTACCGAAGCAGTGAGTATAATGTATCTTAATGAATTTTTACAAATCACCTTTCCTAATAATGTGCTAATTAGCAAGTTTCACTATTAATACAGCTAAAAAAAGATCCTCTGAGAGCTTCTGGAAAAAAGGGGTGGAGTCAGCGGAGCTCATGAAGATTTAAAGGGGAAGTACACAGAAGAGTGATTTCAAAAGAGCTGTTTTTGACAGGGTAAAATTAGCATTTTTAAAACTATCTTTGAGAAATTTTAACTATTTTACAAACTTTCCACTAAGACCCTAAATAATCATATTAGCTTGTGGAAAACTGGGTTTGTATGACCCCTTTAAAGCTAGCACATTTCAGCACATGTAGACACAATGCGTTTCATTTAAAATCAAAGCAGATGCCCTTGCCGTGCCCGAATATTTTAAGCTTGCACATTTGCAATTCATTGACATTACACAAAGTGAACATTGAGTAAATAGTTAGCCATGATAATCTGAAAAATTATTAGTATGGGACAGGCAGAGTATAAAAACGGACCATTATAAAAATACATAAACAGCCAGAGAAGTGTGATCTACCAGCTACTTATCAAGCCAGAAATTGGCCAGATATTATCCAGTGACAGATGAATATAACGTACACTAAAGTGCTAGACTTAAAGACCACGCCAAGCCTTTGACACAGAAATAATAATAATAATAATTTTAAAAGATTTCATGACCACTTAGTGCTGCTTTACATGATTATGGTATTAAAGATGCTCCGCCCTCTCACGTCTTTCCCGTCTTAAACAATCCCTCTCTAATTCCAGTCCCCTGTAAAAGAAGCCTCAATTAATTATACAGTCTTAGTTGGCCTGAATAAAGTTGAAAACATGAATAATTCATGTGTAATTTCTTGAAACACTGTGTGTGTGTATGTGTGCAAGAGAGAATGGATACAGTTTGAAGGGCCAACTCAGTGTTGCAAGACCAAGTCTGTCATCTGTCGAGGCTTCATTCAGTCTGATTCTGTAACCTCGCTTTGTTCCCCTTTCACAGCTCCCATCCTCTTCTTTGACATTTCTCAGCTTTGCCCTTTTCAGTTTCTTCATTTTTCAAACTTTCCTTGCCATCGTTTGTTACCTCTTTTCATCCTTTACTAGGAAACAGTATGTGTAACCTGTCCTTTTGTTTTATTAGATACCATTGTGATCAAAAGAGAATTAGAGTCCAAAAAATTCTCAAACCTATTGTTTTTGATGCAAATTGTCAACTCTTTATTTACTATTTATTTAGTACTCTCCATATTATGGTAGCTTATACTGACAAAACATACATCATGTACATACACCTTCATGAGATGAAGAGATACAAATACTAAGTTGCTATTTACTATAAGTTCAGATTTGAATTGACATAAAAAGTGCAGATCTAATTGATTAAAAAAAAAAAAGAAAAAGAAGAAGAAACCAACATCTGCTGAACCAAAACCAAATAACAGTGCATTATTCTATTCAATGGCTATACAACAAGTATAGTATCCGAAAAGGTCCAGGAAAGAAAAGAGGATAGGCCCTTTAGCAGATAGTCCAATGATGATTGATTGAGTTATTTGTGGATGAATCACCCACAGAGTTCATGATCCTTGAGCAAAAAAATACCCCAGTGTGAAAATAGCCACATTGAAAGATTCAGACAACAAAAGAAAGAAACAACTCAAAAGGACTATGTACAGGTAAATACTGTATGAGTGAAAGGCAAACATCCTCCCGACGGTGAAAAATGAACAGGAGTATCAAAGCCTGCCTCCTCTAATCATCTACCAGAAACAACCAGAGTCTTACAGTCATTATAGTGTCATTGTTAGCAACAGTAACTTGCATTAGCATTACTTCCTCTTGCTGTTCTTCCCCTTGGATGTTGTTTGTCATTTATTTATTTGTTTGCTTGTTTGTTTTTGTTTATTTTCCCCTGGAAATATTGTGTTGTGGCATCTCATTTGCATATTCCTTCTGAATGCGTGCCACTTTGCCCACAGCTATGTGTTGTGCAAATGTATCAAATTTTAATATTCTCGTCGCTGAGGGGTCTGTGCATTATGAGAGTAAAGATATGGCAGCGGATTTCCAGAGAAATACATTTTCACAGACATTTCCACATTTCTACATTTTAAAAATAGAGCCTAGTGCCCTCTACATATTTCAGATATTGCATGCTTGGAAAATGTCTTTTTAAAATATAAATGTGACCATATAATGTTTGAAAAAAGTATGTAAAAATAATGCACTGCATATATATATTAGTTTTTTTCCCCCTCAACCTCAACCCCCTTCCTTAATCTAGATATACAGTAACAAAATGATTTGGGATTTATGCATAATAAGATATGATATATATAATATAAAATATAAAAAAAAAAAGAAAAAAAAAATTCTACACACACACACACACACACATATATATATATATAAATGTGTGTGTGTATATATTTATTATGC
>JAUMHP010000023.1:1046826-1083902 GCA_032361065.1 Enteromius trimaculatus
TAATTAATGGTTAATTTGTTCACAATTAATCATTAGTTGAGCAAAAACACACTAGCAAGTAATGATTAACCTAACATTTTAAGGTCCCGAATTATGCATCAGTTAGTACTAGCATTAATTAATTAATTTCTGATTAACTTGTTCATAATTATACATCAGTGAACACACATATAACTAATGGGTACCTGAACATATAATAAGGGTATATTAGCCGTTATTTACAATTAATTAGTCATTTTAAAAACAAACATTTATCAAACTTCTTTTATTAGCACTAAATTAGTGGCAGTGTAGCCTTAATTATTACCTTATAGTCTATAAACTTTACTTTTATATTAAAGTGGGTGCCATGATTAATATGGATTTAAGTTTCACTTTAGAATAGGGGGTCAAATTTCATTAATTAGCACTATATTAATCGTAGATTAGTCTTACTTATTAGCTTTTCCTAATCAATAAACTTGAATATCACTCAATAATTGTCATAATGGAGATTTAGAACAGGGGAACAAATAGTATTTTTGTTTATAGTCTTTAAAATGCCTAAATTTGTGAAGAAATTAACCATTAACTAATGCTTAACTAATGCATTATTCCTTTTCCTTTTGTTTACTTCACCAGCCTCACGGCAGCCACAGAAGCAGACATTTTTAGATCGTAAATAACTGTTCTGCTGACAGTTATACAGTATTATAACACACCGGCAGTAGAGCACGCATTAAACCTTCTCATTACACACAACACTGACAGCTTTAAGCCTGTTTGTTAGACATATAGCTAATATTAGTGCACTTGTACAAGATGTATTCTATAAGTCTTTAAACTTGCTTGCACAGCAAGAATGGATTGTCTTGGATTAAACCGGATAAATAAAGACTGGCTCTAGAATGGATCCAATGCACTGTTATGAAATGATTTCTAACCCAGTAGCTGAGTAGAGCTCATCAGCTGAACCCGTGTATAGGACACGGTACAGCCTTAAAGAAGTACTGACAGGTACTTTACGCTACTCTTCTGAACATTCTGAAACATGAATTCTCTAAAAGGATCAAAACATTTGAAATGTTCTTCTTAAAAGTGTTTATCTAGACCGTCATCTTACCTCATATTCTTCAGCCTCGATCAGCAGTTTGGCTGTTGTTATTCTGGATTCATAAGGCGGGATGTTGCTCTAAAACAAAAAAACACAGTAAATATTAAGTGAAAGGTAAATTAGTTAAGGATAATGAAAAGGCTTGATGATGTAATTTGGAAAATGATGAAAACTAACAGCTAACTTACAAAAGTGAATTAGAAAATAAATACACTATTCAAAATATTTTTAACCATTTACTGTATGATTCTCATACTCATTTGTTTTCTCAAAATATTTATAATATAAATTTGTATATTTTAATATATTCTTGCATTGGTAAAGCTGATTTTTTAAGGAGCCACTACTCCATTCCTCAATGTCACATAATCCTTCAGAAATCATTACAATATGCTGCTTTTGTTTTATTACTGAAAACTTGCTTAGTTTGTAATTAATTAGAATTTATTTGAAACATAATGATTTTGTTTGTACCCATGTAAAAGTCTTTACTGTCACTTTTGATCTATTTGATGTGTCCTTGCGGAGTAAAATAAATCATTTATTTTCCTTTAATGGAAATTGTTTATTACTGAATATTGTTTGTACTGCTTAAAAATGTCTATGAATAAAATTATAAAACTGACAAATAGTTTAAAAGATCTGCACTCTTTGGACCTTAAACACACATAGCATTTGAGCAGAATAATTAAAGATGATGTTGAAGGTATTGTGAATAGTAATCGACAGTATACCACAAATGCTTTCAATAAACCTTTGATAAATCTCATGTTTACTCACAACATTGCTTAAATTTGGTAATTTTCTTCATGATATAACTCCAAATAATGCAGGTCAAATCCAAGATTATTGTCTACTAGCAAGAAAAGGGAAAACATATTCAGATTTGCATTTGACTTATGGTCATTAATTAACAAAAAACTAATTATTTTTCAATAATAAACAATATTTACTTATACCATAAAGGTCACTTCATTTCCTGTGTTAATTGTAGCCTGTCTGTGATGTTGCACTGTATACAAATACAATCTACCATCTCTTTACTGAATAAATGGTTTTTGTAAAGAGTTGATAAGAGCTCTGAAACCAGATTACATCATGCTTTAAGCAGGCACATACTCTTCTACCTGCCCAGATTTTCCAAATGTCACAATGCTGCATCTACATATAACAAATGTATGTCTAGTGCCAAAAGTTCCCTGAAATTTTAACCAGCAGGAAAAGTAAACAACTTTTAACAAATTCCTTCAACGAGTCAGTTCAGGAGAGGCTTGCTTTTCTGTTTCTTCAGCTGAGTAGAGCTCTCCTTAACAGAGGAACTGCAAATATTCATTTAAGTACATGGAAACGAAAATGGTTTTTTTTTTAAATAAGCATAAAACTTTGTAGCCTTAAGCAAAAAACAGTGTTTTTAAGAATCGCAAGACTGTCAGCTGTGAAGCATGGTCACTTGATGAGGGATCTGTGTGTGTGTGTGTGTGTGTGTGGCAGACTGCCACAGCCTTGGCCTGGCAACGAGAGAAATATGGAAACATAAAATAAGCTAGTTTGTTTCCTTTCTTCCCTTATCTTCCCCAGAATAAAAACTTTTTAAGAGCAGTACTATTTTCTTCCATTCCATCAGTAAGAGGTCATAGGAGAGGTCAAGATGAATGCTATCTTTATCTCTCCAGTGCCTTTGGAGCACAAACACCTGTGCGCACACCTTATTCTGGTCTTCTTCCTCCTCCATGTCATGCTCCGTGCTCGCCAGTGACTCTTCCTCTTTCTGTAGGCTTGGTAACCATGACGACACGCTCTTCTTCAGGTACTCACGCCCCTCCTGCATAAAAACATGATAACAAGTTGAAAAGTTGAAAGAGCCTCTAGGTATGCAGATTGTAAAAATATGCCTCTTTCTGGAAAAGGTATATGTTGAGAGGAAGTAGGATATGAGGAACTAAGAAGTAGAATAGGATGACGAGTAGTAGGACAGGAACAGGAAGCTCCACAGAAAGAAGGGAAGTGGTATAAGATGAGAGGAAGTGGGAGAAATTAGGATAACCGGTAGTGGTACTAGATGAAAGAAAGTAGTAAAAGATAAAATAGAGTAGAATATGTTGAGGAGAGGAAAATAGGAAGTAGGTTAGGGAGAGAGAAAGTAAGACAGTCTAAAAGGAAGTAGCATATGATGCAAAGAAGCAAGAAATAGCAAGGCCATTAAAAAGTGGCAAAAGTGGGTAATAAGATGGGATGAGAGAAAACATGTAACAGAAAAAATAGAAAAGGATATACAAACTATAATGAGTACTAAAATGACAGGAAGTAGAACAGGAAGCTCTATAAGATGAGGGGAAGTGCTGTAGGATAAGAGCAATTCACAGAGTAGATGGTAGTAAAGCATTAGGATGTAGGTAAGAAATAAACTGCAAGGGTAATAAAGTAGTAAAGAATGAGAGTGGGTGACAGAAAGTAGCATGAGGAGGTAAAATACAGAATAGGATGAAAAGAAGTAGGTCAGGGTTAGGGAAAATGAGATGAGGAAGTGATAAAGGATGAGAGGAAGTTGTACTGTATATGATGCAAAGATGTACTGTAGAAAACAGCTTGAGAAATAAGAAAGTATAGACTCAGAGGAAGAAGCGAAGCATGAAAGAAAACGGAAAAAGTAGGATAACAGGTAGCAGTACAAGAAAGAAAGTAGGATAGGAGGAGTGGAAATAGTAAAGGAGAAGAGAATTGAAAGTGTATAGGACAAAGGAAGTAAGTCAGAGTGAGAGACAGTGATATAAGATGAGTGGAGATGTTCCTTAGGACAGGACAGGAAGTTTTATGTATATTATGAAAATAAGTAAGAAACAGCCAGTGAATAATATTTGGTGTGGACCTTTCTGTGTTTCAGCAGCAGGACTCATCATAGTTGGGTTAGCTTAAAAAGCCGTGAAAGAAAGAATACCACAAATATATTTATTGCATTCTCATTTTATCACTTCAAATAAAAGAAAAAAGATTGCTGGAGACTGCAGTCAGAAGAGAGAACAATGTAAAATTAACCACCCGTCCTAAAGAAGCTGCATTAGAAACACCCTCGCATAAACTAGTTTTTTTGCAAATACATGCAAAGGTAATATAATGCAAAGAATAGTGCTCCAAGATGGAGCAGCAAGATAAGAGAAATTGGTAAAGGACAAGAGGAAACAATACAAGAGATGAAAGGAAGAACAGGATGAAGTGAAGGATCACCTGATGTAAAATACATTGAGAAGAAGTTGAAGTTGAAGTTTCTATGAAGTTGAAATATACATAGTGAAGTAGGAAATTGTATGGACAAAAAGCAGTGGTTTAGGATGAAAGAAAATGGTACCGAATGAGAGGAAATTGTAAACCATGAGAGGAACATAGAAAATAGCAGGAATAAGATGTACAGGATCAGAGAAACTGGTAAATGACAAGAGGGAGAAACACTGGATGAGAGGCAGTGACACAGGAAGAGATGAAAAGCACAAGCCTGAAATAGGGTTGAGGTTAGAGGACACAAAGAGACTCAAGTTTATGATTGTTGAGTCAGGTTTTGCTGTCAGCTCTCTGAAGGGAAATGGAAGTGTCTACTAAAGTAAAAATACTTACAAATGTTACAAGAGGTTTAAGCTGCAGACTGAAGCTCAACTCAGACGTGCTGGTCTTATGTCTGTTTGCCCCCTAGTGGTTCAAAGAGGAACTGCAGCAAAGCGGGCTTGTTCGCACTAGTAGTAAACCGTCCCACATCGAGTCATAAGCTTGTTTTATTAATGGCTTGTAATTCATTAACCGTGACCTTACTCTCTCATCTGCCTTCGCTGCCTATCCCTCATACAAAAACAAGTGTACATGCCCAAAACCTGTCTTTCTTAGTCACTCGTTCTCTCACACTATTTCTATCTGTGTCTCCACAGAAATACATGAGTCAGCTTTCTCAGCTGTTCTCCACCTACACTAATTATTACTGCATAATGACCCACCGCTCAGAACGCTGCAGTGAACCAGTGAGACAGTGAGAGAACTCTAGGTAATTCACTTCACGGTTGTCCTATCGTACCTCAGTTTTCTCGATGCTGAACAGGTAGCTGGCCATCAACTGGAGTGCTTCGGGGTTGTGCTCGTCGTACTGTAAAGCTTTGTCGATGGCCTCTTTGCAACGGTCAGCAGCACCATCCTCCATGCTGTCAAACAATTAAAAAAAATTTTAAAACACATAAAAGACAGTTAGTGATAATAGACATTATTTCGCTTTAAAAAAACAACGAGATGTTGAGAAAGGATAGTAAGAGAACAGGATAATAGGCAATAATATGAAGAAAGAGATATAAAATGAGAAGAAGCAATACAGGGTAAAAGGAAGCATGGTTGAATGAGATCAAGTGGTATAAGATAAAAAGAAGTAAAGGTAGGATGAGAAGTCATCATACAGGTTAAGAGCATGTTGGTTATGATAGGAGAAAACAAAGATAATATGAGATAATAGGAAGCAGTATATAATAACTAGTAGGAGGATGAGATGAGGCAATAGAAAGCACAGAAACTTAATTATTAAACATAATTTTTGTCACCAATGTCAATCACAAAATTTGAAAAAAGACAACTCAAGCTCACACAAAACAGGTAAAAAGTCATTGATTAAATAATAAGAAACTTATTACAAGTAATAGTACAAAAACTGCATTAGAAATGCTACATACATTGTATAACGTAGTCAAACGTACTCTCACTGTGTAAATGAAACATATATTTCTTCTCATTAAAGTTTATTAAAGCTTCTTATTTCAGTATACCATGGCTGAGATTACAAACAAGCCATACCATTACCAAAACGTGACACGTAAACCCTGCTGATCCCTGATTGGTCGGAGAGAAATCACCACTACCTGCGTCATTCAACACAATGACGACACAAAACACCAGACCTGCTAGATTTAAATATCCTGTCACATATTTTCTTTCTCAGCTGTTTGCTTTCCCTTAAGACCTAAATTACTGTGTACTTGCAAAGATGGCCATCTAACTGCTCAAGGCCTATAAAGTGACAGAAGTACTGTAACTTCAATACTCCAGAGTTTGATGAGCACTGTGTCCACTATATTGCCCACCCCAAAATGGAAATAAGTGGTAAAGGTTGAGAGTAAGATGTGTGTGCATTTCATCGTGAAGTAAGTTTGAACTTTCTACATACAGAATAAATATTTAGACCCACTTGTAAATGTCATTCAGTGACACATTCAGTGTAAAAAAAATAATAAATTACATTGTAGCAGTTCAAATCTAATCAACTGCAAATTTAAATCTGTACCAATCTTTGCCACTATTCTACAAACCACTAGGTTTTACTCATTTGTCAGCAACACATTTTTTCATCATTTAAAATATCATAAATTAACGTAACTACTAATTCTTTTAAATATTTTAAGTACATGTCAGACATTTTTACATACATATATCTGTTACACTGAATGATTATGGAACATTATTTCACCCATATTTTGAATAACAATTTTTAAAAGTTACCTGAAACATTAAACTTGACACTTTCCTCGCATTTAATATGCTTTTTAATTTAATGCGAAAACCAAAATAGGGCACATTAAATATGTTTTAGAATTAAACGCATTTTAGGAACTATATCCATGTAACACACACACCGTGTTTTAGCTCTGTACGGGTACAATTTCTACACCCCAAAAAAAATTAACAAGTTTGACCAATCTTTGAACTAAACAAGAGTTTCCACAGCACCCAGGGGCATCAACACTAGTGAAGAAAACGTTATTTGTTAGCACACACACATTCTTTCCTGCTCTTGATTTTTCAGTTATCGCCTGCAGCAAACATCTACCACAACAACAACCCCGATACACACGTACAACCATACCGTACATCAAGAGGAAAGGCAGAGACGTACTGTACTTTGCTAGAGGCTGCTGCTGTACCTTCATAATGTACACCGATGTGTGAAAATGGTATGATGCTTACTTAGTCAATAATCCTGACCTTTCCCTCATCCTTAGAATTTCAATATCTGGGTTTGAATGAAGTCACGTCGTGCCAAGATCCTCGGCAATCAACACTAAGCGCATCTCCAATCCAAATCTACTTTTCATCTCTCTCCTACCATACCATTACTTCAATCCTGAATTCCCAACCCTCTCCCTTTTTCTATCCCTCTATCAACCAGTCTGTGATTAGATCTTTTCTGCAGGCCTCAGAGCAGATGGGCTCCAGTCTGCAGCGTCCCAGGTGTGTATGTGCGCGTGAGTGTGTATGTGTGTGTCGCATATCTCATCAGGTACAGAAAGCCAAAAAGGTTGAGAAATGAAAAGAGGGAGAAAGGCCAGAGCAAACAAAGATGGGCAGAAGTTGAACAGGAGCCAGCATATATCTATGTAAAAAAAGACAGATATTTACCACAGATCTGTGAAGAAGATCTCAGCGATGGAACAGAAGGCCACAGACACATCCTTCTTTGTGACAGCACAGACAGATGGAAATGCAGCCGCTCCGAATGCACTAGCCTATCAGGGCACAGAACCACATGTGACAATGAATAACAGTAGTTATTATTATTATTCTCCCTGTCATTGTTGACTCACCTTATGTTATTCCAAACCTGCCTAATGTTATTTTTTAAGTGGAATTAAAAATTCCAAAAATTGGCATAGACATCATGTGCTATATTCCAACATGATAGCTGTGAGTAATGAACAGACCAAACGTAAGTCATTATTCACTGCTCCATCAAGACTCTCAAAATAAATATGCCACCTGTTCTTATGGCTTCAGAGGACTTTGATCTTTTATTTATTTTATGCTTCTTTAACCGTTCATAGCACACAACTTTTATTATTTAATGTGGAATTATATCTATTAATTATAACAACATGTAATATTTTATAAATCTAAAAATATTGTTTTTTATTATTTAATTAATTTATTAAAATAATATTTTGAACACGCATTCAGCTAACTGTCAGCAGACAGGGATTTTCCAGGAACTTCAGGGTTGCAGAATGGCTTTATAAAGAATTATTTAAATGAATATATTGTTATAACAGTATCATAATAACATATTAAAATAATCTTACTCAATTTAAAGCATGCACAAAATATTTATATATTTTTTTTAAATGTTGTTTGTGGTTGATTATTATGTAAGCATTTCTAGTTTCTGTTAATCAAATAATAAATGAAAACAATTAAAATTAAAGAAAAAAAATAAAATAAAATCTGTTAATCCTTTGAATACTGTGTAATTAAATGCAACATTATATCTTCAAGACAAAAGATTTGAGGGCTTTTGCGCTATAGGACTTTATTTTCTGCTTATGTTTTATTGCCCTCTAGTGCAGAAAGATTCAACTGCATATTTAGCACTAAAGAATCCCTACAGCTGACTCCTAGATAATACAACTATCCCTCACGACAAGTCATTCAGACCACGGAGCATGTATATTTTATCCTGCCACAACAATTATAATTCATAGCATCTTCAATGCAGTAATGTATACAACTGATTACAGTTTGCTTTGATGTAAAACGATGTCTGTGACCAGCTGGTTTTCAGTAACTCTACCAACAGAAAAACCAGAAACTATATCTGTCCTTCTGTTTTTTTCCCATTTACCTGCCCTGTGTAGTGCACACTTTGAGACCAGCTCAGCATAACTAAATGCCTCCTGCTATTATGTCAGTGCTAATTCTGTGCCTTCCAGAAAGCATTACTCTGATTCAGCAGCTAACTTAGTAATCAATGCAAAGAAATGCTGTCCACTGGGAAAATGCACCACAATGACGGAATGCATCCATTATTCATTACCCAAAGCTCTCAGAGTTCTAAACAAAATGATAATTCTGTTGCCTCTTAGGGAGTTAGATTCTGTTTACATCTGGCCTCATATCTCTAATTTGCAGGGTTCTGAGAAACTTTAAAACATATACTTGTCACACTATATTTTACTGTGTTTACCTGTTGCAACTGCACGCATACCATGTTGTGGTTTATTCTAGCTATAACTTGCTGACTCATCTTGTATCGTTTATAGGGTTGGGTACCGAAACCCGGTACAATTATAGCACCGGTACCTAAGTAACCGGTATGTACCGAACCGAATCAAAAAGCGGCTTTCGGTGCCTCATTTCGGTTCCGTACCTAAACGACAAACCCAATAAATCTATGACCGTAATAAGCGAGCGCACCACTGATGCTGGCGCGCGCAGTAAAGCATATCGCGATTATTATCTTGCGTTCGATCTTCTCTCACCTGCTCGCGCGAACATGTTTATTTTTATCAGTCGTGTCAGTATTGGATGCCTGTTATAAGATGATTTACTCACTTGACCTGAGACATGGCATTGGATCATATGTTCGTTATTGTTTCATAAGCTTAGTGTATTGATTTATTAATGATTTTGTCTTATTTAATGTAATGTATTGTTTATAGAGTAAATCTTTTTCAGATACTTTATGAATAGACTTTTTAAACCTTTCATGCAATTTCATTAATATTTCGTTTATATTTACTAATTTAAATTTAAACGTATCTAATTTCAAAGGGTTTTAAATTAGTTTTTGAATCCATCACACAAAACTAACGTCACTAAAAAAAGCACGTGTACGTATAAACGGAAACCTTGTTTTATTAACTTATTTACCTTCATATAAACTTGGATTTAACTTCATTGTGTGAAGTAAGTTCCTAATGAGAAAGCATCTTCCAATAACATGTACACCACCATTCAAAAGATTGGGTTTGGTAAGATTTGTATGTTGATCAAAGATGTAATTTATTCCTGTGACGGCAAAAGATGTAGTTTTTTGTTGTTGTTGTTGTTTGTTTGTTTTTACGTTAGTGCTTTATTTTCCAGTTCTGTTCTCCATCTACATGCTATGTAATTATTAAAGTAATTTACTAGGTACTAACCCTGAACCTTCCCCTAAATCTAACCCTACCTCATGTAGTTACCTTATATTACTAGTACGTTCTTGGGAATGAGTGTCATTCCTGGTATCCAGTAACATTTTGGCTTGCAAATTTAAAAAAAAGGTAGGAGTGAGAGGTGACATTTACCTCCATTTGTACAGTTAAAATCCAGTGGGAAAAAATAAACAATATAATTTCTTGAAAATTATCTTATGGAATTGTAGTCTATTTTGGAAGGCGAAGATTTATAGCCTAACAGGACGGAAAATGAGATTAGGGACATGGTAAATTGTACAAAAATAAATACACTTTCACATGATTTTTTTTTTTTTTTGTCATTTGTGGTTTATATTTCTAGCAGAAGTTGATTACTTTGCACTGAGGACATAATAACTTTGAAAGACTATATCAATTAAAAGGTTTGTAAAAAACAAAATAATATATTATGTCTTTTATCTCTTTTATATCTGATAAATTAGACCTAATCATTTCAGCAATTTCTTATAAATGCGTGACTATTTTAGAGAAAATATGAGTATGTAAATCATACAGACAGAAAAGTCACTGTTTAACAGGAATGACCCATGAACACTTTTTAAGTACACTGTAAATGCGTGTACACAACACATACTAAAAAAAAAAAAAAAAAACTGTTAAAAACCATGATGCTTATTTTTTTAAATTCTTTAAAGTCTCAACTTAACGAATCCTTTGCAGAGCAAAAATTGTCAAAAATCCTGATTCCCAAACATTTGAATGGTAGTGTATACAAAAGTGTAAATAAAGTAATCAAGCAAATGACAAATCTCTTTAAAATGTTAGAACTGTGACTTGCCTCATTGACATGTTTGTCCATGGCATTGAGCATGACCTCAGTTCCTTTACTGAAGTAATGCACAGCCTCTATGCCTGTGTGAATCTGCCCCAGGTACATGTACTTACTGTGGCCCTCCTCTGGACTGAGCTCCACAGCCTTCAGATACACGTACACCTCTGTTAAGGACTGCAACACTCAAATACAATCATACTCTCTTCAACAAAGGAAAAAAAAAAAAGACAAGAGGCTTCACAGGGATAGTACGGGATAACATATTCAAGTCATTTCTATAAACCGTACACCGCAGTAGTTCAGTACATGTCTAAAGGATATTCGTTTAGCTTTCTCTACATCTCCCAGCTCAGCGCAGATGTTCCCCATCATGTCCAGGAGGGTCAGGTTACTGGGTTCAATATCCAGCGCTCGCTGACAGTACAGCCTGGCCATGTCAAAGTCAAAGTTGTCTATACACTCCTCAGTCTAAAAAAAGAGATACAGTAGTACAGTCTGAAAACAAGCACTAATATTTCATGTCTTCGAGATGGCACTATAGGAAATATATTGCCTTTTCAACTAGCTGATCTATCGTGTATTTTTCAGCTGTTTTCTTCTTGGCTCTTTCCTGCATCTTAGCTTTCATTCTCTCCTGTGGTGACATCAAGGCACCTGAACATCAAGAAGAGATTTTCATAAACCACTCACACAAGTAAACATTCCTGTACAGGTTCAGTCGCAAATTCTGAATGTGAATAAGTCTAGGTTAAGTACAATTACGACAAGTTTGACAATCATTGTTTTTTTAAAGTCTACATAGTATTCATCAGATCACATGTATATTAACTGTCATGTTTACAATAAACCGTTACTGTCAAAGCAAACACTGGTGACTGCTAGTGTGAAGTCTACAGCAAAAAATATGTTTCATTAACATGGCACTTTTAAAAACGTGTTTTAAAGTCATTATTTACGTTAAACAAAAGCAATACGACCAGATAGTTTAACACTGTAACGTTAGATTCCTAACACTGACATACCTTCAGTTGGTTTAGAGTCTTTTCTTTTAGCTTTATTTTTCTTTTTAGCTTTTGCTTGTCCGCCCATTGTTGTTAGATAAAATCTGTGAATTTCTGTCACTGTTTATAAAGGGAAAATACTTTTCTAATAGAGGTGCGTTCACTAGCCAACGTGAAAGTACGCATGGGCTGCAACGTGAATCAGACAGATTGACTTCCTGTTAAGTCACGTCTTTCACAAAATAAAAGTCTCCAAGCATTTGTGTGTGTGTGTGTGGGCGTTGAAAACGCATAAACTGCTTCTCTTGGTGCATTTCTCAGTGCAAGATATGTTCCTTGGATGCAACTTTGTGCAAACAATGGAAAGGAATTATTAAATGCAGTTTATTTTATTCATTGAAATATTTGTAGAGAAAAAAGTGACTATTAATGCTAAAATGTAAAAAATAATAAATAAATAAAAAGGCAAAAGAAATGTTTAATCAATTACATACGTTTTTAAAATCAAGTTTATTCAGTAATTTCAACACTAATTTCATAATCAGTAATTTCTTTTCATTATTAACCCTTTAATTTCATCTGCCAATTTATATCATGAGCTCACAAAATTGTCTTGTTACCCGATTGTACCTTGCTGCATGGTGCAGTGCAAATGCATGCAGTGCTCATCTATTTACAATGTTTAGGTGGTTATACATCCAGAAAAATATTCATTTTTTTCTGACCATCTATTCACTGTACGCTTTGTTAGGTTACATTGTCGACAAGACATCACTATAGCCTCTTTGGGCGCGCCTGCTTCACAATTAGTATTTTAAGAATTTATGGCTGCCTAATCTCTTTCTTATATAACATTGCTTAGCTAAGCTTTCTGTATATTCAAGCTCAGTCTCCGTATAGTAGGCGGGTACAACACCCGACGTTGCCGTATGATTGATGCGCGGAATAACCAATCAGACCTCTCCTCCGCTCGACGTCACCAGAACCTTCTCGATTTGAACCAATCTCTCACAAAGTCGAACTTGAGGTGGAGGCACGTAGTAAATAAACTGAATGGATCACAGAGCACTCTGCAGTTACCACAGCGAGCGTTTTTCATTGAATTTCATTGTATTTTCTCTGGGTGTTGTCGAGCGGAGTTGACAGTCTTTTAATACTCTTAAAACGGGCTGACTGAGGAACGAGCTAAACGTTTGTGTTGGACGTTTAATAACGCAACAAGCCACAAACCGTATGGTGAGTGAGTTACTTCTGAGAGAGGACATACCAGGCCTGTCCAGTTAAACAGACAGAACAGAAAATTAAGGAACTGGATACAACATAAGACGTAAGATAACATTGGTTTTAGAAACAAAGCCAACCTGTATGTTAATAAAGCTGTTGTGGTGTTGTTACAGTCTGCGTCTTCAAAAGCTAACAGTTAACGTTCTTTCACGCTTTTTGGCGCGAGCGTTCGATCACTCATCGTTTGTGGGACAGTTTACGCATCAGTAGCGCATCTGTGGCCAATGCCACCTGCTCACCAAAGCCAAATCTTTGAGATTGAGCGGAAATACAAAAGCAGGCCAGGACGAGTTCGCTAGCCACGTCGCCTGCGATACAGCGGTTAGCTGTCACAAGGATCTCCATTGGTCTCCATGCATTGAGTTAATACTGACGAAAAGCAAGAATAGAAATGTCAGATACTAATAAAGAAATAGTGGATCTGGTGTGGGGCAGACCTAGTGGCGGAGGAGTGCCTGCATCCCTCTTCCGCAGGTGGTCACAAGGTAAGTTAAAGCAGTTTTGATCGTTATTGATGCTTTAATTAATAGATACTTAAAAAAAAAAATCTTAGTAATGCTGACATAGATTTTCAAGGTTGAAACTCTGTTTAAAGGAGATGCGTCCATTACTTAAATTGTAAAATCTGCAGTGGTCAGCACAGAAGACCTTTGCCAAGACCATGTTACTTAAGCCTGTCTGCTTGCCCAGTTATAAATTGTGATGAATTGCTAAGCTGAGACTTGTGACATTGACTTTGGTTTGTGTTCACTGCGTTTCTTTCTACAGGCTTTGTGTTCAGTGAGGCTGAGCGCTCTGCATTGGAGCAGTTTGAAGGTGGACCATGTGCTGTCATTGCACCTGTGCAGGTATTTGCCATTATTTTTTTCTGTTCACAGGTGATGTTTAGTCAGTATGCGTACATCCACGCCTTTGTAAAGTCCAAAATATAAAAGCTATGCTGCTGCAGTGATGTAATATACAGGTTGATGACAAATAAAACAAAAATCCAGGGAAACCGGAACCATGCCGGCAGTTTTTCCAAGTGATTGCATTAATTCCATTCTGATGGGGCTGTTCCTTTCCAGGCTGACAGTAGCCCCATCCATAGGGCACATGGGGTCATTGATTGATTGATTTAATAAGTAATTTTTGACAGCAGTGAAAATGAGGCAGCAAGGGACAGAAGTAAAGTGTATAGGATGGCTTGTGCTGTTGTTTAACAGATGATGAAATGTCTTGTGTATGTTTATCATTCATCAGCTAGGAAAAAAAAACTTATTTTGAAAGTGATGTTTATATATATTAGAGGTGGGCATAGATTAATTTTTTTCATCTAGATTAAAATGGCTCATTTGAATTCTGCCAAAGGCATTCAGTATATGTGTGCTACCTAAATAATGACTAAAAGTAAAGCCCTATTCGGACGGGACTAGTTTTATAGGGGGTCATTAGAGGATATTTTGTTTCACAGACTTACTTGATTTTAATCCCATCCGAATCTGCCATGTCTGTGTTTTTCTCTCTTTTCCTCTGTCATAATGCTAGTCCAAAAGTCCGAAAGCGATGTCTGTGATATTATTTTTCACAACGCTTTTCCTTGTGTGTTGTAGCCAATGCGATATTCCATAGATGCTCTTACCAGACGCACGTTTAATATATTTTGATATATAAAAGAAATAAATAACTACAAATAAAGAGCCAGATCACGTAAACTGTTAAGATTTATGTTTTAATTATCAAAATTAAATATGGGTTTACTACAAATAAAAAATCATAATAGTTGAACTAAAGTTACCACACATTAACATGTTTTGCTATATTAGCCATTTAGCTTCACCATGGTATTTGTAATAAATCTGAATGACAATGATCTCAATGTACGCATACAGAGTGCGTGATCTCTGTGATGCCCAGATGTACAAAACAGACCCTCTCACCTCTGTAATAAACACAGAGGTGTTAGTCCTGTCCGAAATGGTACATGAAGATCACAGAGAGATATTTTTTATAATAATAATTATAATAATTTTTATAATTTATTTATATTTATATATTTATTTATATTCATATACATCCGTGCTAAAATATCCGTGCAATGAGAGTCTCACATTAATGCCACCATATATATATATATATATATATATATATATATTGTTGTTCTGTGCCATTAACATTATTATTGTTGTGTAAAGTTCTTTTATTTATTTTTTTTTATTTTATTTTTTACATTCATTGCATTGAAACATTGTTAGCCCAACACTCTGCCAAGACACTTTAAGATCTTCTTTAATTTGCCTTTTTATCAGTCTTCAGATTCTGAGCAGTTACAGTGGAACAGTTCCAAAAATCCTATGTTGTCTGATGGGCACAGATCCTTTTTTTCCCCACTTTACTTCACCATGTTTCCACTTCAGTCTAGTTGGGAGGATCAAATCTTTTAAATATTTTGACCCAATTGTAGAACATATTGTTTTCATTTGTCATGCTCCTAGCATATTTCTGTGTGAGCTTATGTTCAGAAAATACATGAAGGTCTGCTAATGTGTGATCCTCAGTTGCTTAGTGTTCTTTGTAACCACTTGCAAAGTTGGCAAGTGTATGATACCTGCTGTTTTAAAATCTGTTCAGATTTTAAGTCACATTATTGTGTTCCAGCCACTAGTTTTGCAATGACATATCTATCTTAAATTCTACTTGATATGAGCATTCGCATGATGTCCTTTCTGTAACAGTTCCTGTAACACTGGTGCAGTTGCTATCTGAACTACGATATACATTGAGATGTGGTTTGTTGTCAGATTGTTTCTTTTGCCAAGTTAAGTTGAACCCTAACCATTTGTATGTTTTGTTTCTTATTTCTCAGGCTTTCCTGTTGAAGAACATTTTGTTTAACACTGAAGGCTCAAACTGGAAAGATATCTCAGGTTTGTTGTGCATTATTTTGAAAAGGTGCACTCAAAACTCAGACCAGGCATTTATGAGCATCTCACACTCATTATAAGTAGCATAAGAAGCATAAACATAATGTAAAAAAGATTATGTAGGCAGATGAATAATTTATGAATTTGATATTTAGGTGGTGTCGGTACATAAATTAAGCATTGTTACAAGTCTTTTAATGCACTTTTCTGCCCATTATATTTCTGAAGTGAAAGTGATCATGAATCTTATTATAAGTATTGTAGTCTTAAATTAAAGAAGGTTGTGCTTCACAAGGGCCATATTTAGTAACAGCTTCCAAGCAAAGCAAAACCTCTTTTGTGTTAAAAAATATTGTCAAAAATTACTAAAAACATGCAGTCATTTTTTGGCGGACCTCACTGCATATGCGTTTTTAGAAGTTTACTTTCCAGATGCAAAATTTGAGACAAAGGTATTTTAAATAAATCACACATGATTTACTTAAGTTTGGCACTAGTCAATTTCCTGGTGTTTGCACCATTATTTACCGCCCAGAAAAAGCATGGCTTAATCAGTTTGTGCCTGTTAGCAGATTATACATGCCATATTTTCATGCATCTTTTTATAGCGCTGCTTATTTTTGTTGCTATTAGTGGATTGCATTGGTCATTATGGAAATGTACCGGTTGTGCACATTGTTTGTAAATCACCGCGCTTTTATGGGATTGTACTCTCATGCTAATTTGCCCTGTTAAGTAAATCTGACCTTATTTCTTATTCCAGGCAAATTACAATTGTAGCATTCTAAGACCTTTTTACCTGTCCCCCTTAATACAGGCTTTTTAATTTATTTTTGTCCTCTGGAACACTTTACATTTCACTTAAAGACATGTGACAACAATGTAGGATAGAATGTGTCCTTTTGTTTAGCTAAAGAAATGTAGTTTTCTTCTCCACCCATCATCTCCTCCTCTCTCCTTTGTAATGATCATATTTAACATTCTTATCTGTTGCCCTCATTAGTATGTGTATTTGTTATCCGGCTTGATCGTCATAAACCGAGAGAGTAGTCATGTCCTACCAATGTAAATTGGATCAAACTGGATTAGTTTCATGGGATTTTGCAAGACATTTGAATTATATGCAATTAATTCTTAGATAATATATAATGAGTAGTTGCACACTTCCTATTTGGCTGATACCGGTTAAAGTTAATAGCATGGAACTATAGTGGGACACCGTATATAGAGTGAAGGATGTAACAAGTCGTCATTTAGTGGCAAAACTGATTGACTTGAATCTTTGAAGCAGCACAGAAATCAGATGGCTTGACACATGTGTTGTGTATTCTTACAGAGGAAGAGCAGAGGACAGTCTTGTGCTCCACCCTCAGTGAGATTCTAGAGTCTGCCTGCCTCAATAAGACAAAGGCCTTTCACCTGGCCACCTTGCCTCATGCTAAAACCACAGACAGCAGTGACATCACTGACAGCCACCCAGAGCCTGAGTCAAGCCAAACCACTGACACACCTCGTAAGAAAATTAGCAACAGTGATTCTCATTGTTTTACAGATACTGAACCGGGTCAAGTGACAGTTTTTTTAATAATACCTAACTCTGGTGCATATTATTTGGTATATCTTAACTCTCCTTTAACAGGGAATGCATACAGTATATTATCCAACACAGCATGCTAGTGTAAATTTGTGGAGATGTGTATAATGTGTCTTATTAACTGTGAACTTGCACAAAATCTTCTCTGGACTGTTGTGTCTTGTTAAATGTTTGTGTTTTTGCATGGTGTGTGTGTGTAGCTGCTTTGGCTGCTGAGGAGCTTGGCTTTGAGAGGTTTCACAGCGTCATACAGTAAGTGCACAAACTCTTTCCACACCACGTTATTTGTGTTTCTCTTTCCTTATGTCTTCACTGGCTTACCCTTTCCATCTACTTATGTTACAAATCACAAATTCCAGGCAGAAATCTCCAGTAGTGTAGAACCAACTAATTTCACAATGAAATAAGGCGTGTAGCTTAAAAAGAATCTTTCCCAATTGATAGTCAAGTTGTGGTTACTCCTTCCTCAGGAAGAGGACTCTCAGGACTGATGTGGAGTTGAGAGAGGTGGTGCTGTCACTGTACGACACTTGGAAGAACAAATTCGGGGTTCTGCTATTTCTGTATTCTGTCATACTTACAAAGGTATAACTTAACTTTTAAAAATCGTTTGGCCTGTTTTTGAAAATTCCTTTTAAAAATAAGACAATAATGAGCTAGCATTATATTTATATGTATGTATGTATGTATGTATATATATGTATATGTATATGTATGTATAAATATATTATTTATTTATTTATTTTTTTGAAAGAAGCCTCTTATGCTCACCATTTAAAATAGAATGAGTAGATTTACAATAGAAAGAGTAATATTGTGTAATACAATTAATTACAGTTTAAAATATTATAATATATTTTTAAATGAATTAATATTTTGGCAAAGCTGAATTTTAAGCAGCCAAAAGAAAAAGGATCTTACTGACCTAAACTAATTAGATTTTATTGGATTGTACAGTTTTAATGTGTGTATTTAAAATGTCACCATAATGTATTTTAGAATTTTTCTAGATCTGAAATATCTTTTTATGATCATTGTATACCTTGCATATTTTATTCTGAGATGGCTTTGCACAGCCTTGATGCTGGCATGGCATTAAAAAGTAAGTAAATAAATAACTGACGCCACACTTTTGAATGATAACATGGCAAATTATTTATATATGTCATTTGCCCAACATGCTTATTGATTTGTCTGTATGTGTATTTATGATCTGACTTGAAATTTTAGGGAATTGAGAACATAAAGAATGAGATTGAAGACACCACTGAACCTCTGATTGACCCTGTGTACGGCCACGGCAGGTAAAATGCGTAATGGGTGTTTAATTTCTTGGCATTATATTTGGTTGTGTGACTTTTACGCAGCTTTTCTAGTTATTGGGTTGTGTTCTGATAAGATTTATCTTGTGTTGTGTAATGCTTTTTTTATTGCACTGCTTATCTTAACGCATTTTTAAAAAGAATAAAAATAAGTTGACATGTTTTGTTAACCTTTTCTTTCCATACTTTTTAGCCAGAGTCTAATCAACCTTCTGGTGACGGGTCATGCTGTATCTAACGTGTGGGATGGTGATAGAGAATGTTCTGGAATGAGTATGCTTCCTATTTTTACTGAATATCATGTGCATGTGTTTTGTGTAGCTTGTGTTAACATGTTGTTTGAAAAAATTCTAATGTCACAGTTGTCCTGCTTTTGCAGACCACTTGGTGGCAGCATTAGCTAATGTTTTGCTCAGGCTTTAAACACACTTAAGACATGCTTCTGAGAGGATCCTACTGTCGCTAGGTTTCAAGGAGTGTTTTATTTAAGACCGTTTATTTTTGTGCAGTTGATAGGAAAGTAATTTTTCTTTTATTTTTTGTTTTCTCTAGAACTTCATGGCATTCATCAGCAGGCCTCTGTTGGCTTCCTTACACTAATGGAGTCACTGCGCTATTGCAAGGTGGGTGTCTACTCAGAAGCAGCCTCACAGTAACATTGTAACTCACAGTAACTCACAGGCATTGTTCTCAATGCCTACAGTGTAGATAAATCTGGAAACAAATTTTGGCAAGTGTTGTGTGAAAGATGCAGAGTATCTAGATGCCAAAGCACACAGTTTCTTTGTGGTTTTGTTGTTTTCCAATCGTACATCTCACAGGGTATTTGTGAAATGGAATTGCTACATAATAACCTACTGAAATACTGACTGCATTGAACATTGACAGTCATTACTCTGTCAGACTGTTTGTTTTCTCTCTTTTATTGTTATATATATATATATTTGTTCCCATTTACTTTTTGTCTATTATGTTCTTCATTTTTCTCTTCTATTTAATGTTTCTTACTTTATTCCCTTTCCTTTTTAAAAAATTCTCTCTTTTCTTTTTAGGTTGTAAGTAGTACTTTTCGTTTTTGCATGCTTCTCTAACCAATGTGTTGCCCTCTAAACGGTGAACATCAGAGATCTGGCACCTAGCTTATGTGTCCTGTATGTTTTATGAGCCTGGGCAGGAATGGCTCTATTGTTTTAACCTGTGGAGAAAGTAATTAAGAAGCTGATTTGTTTTGAATGGCACTGTTCTAAGCAGAGATTCAGGATATGTGCAGTGAGCTGTGTTTGAACTAGAGGAATGCAGGAATGTAGCGCCTCATATTTAGAACCATCTGAGCCTCCATCACAATATTCATGATCATTTTAATCCGCACACCCCTGCAAGGCCTTACCGCCCAAATCTGCTGCTGATACTCACCTGTTGAGTGATGTGAGCTGAGTGTAAGGGCTTTCAGTGTTTGGATGCACTGCTGGAGATTGAGCTGTAGGTAGAGTGTGCAGAGCTTCACTTTGAACTCTGTGTTTTTCAATAATTCCGCAGTCCTGTGTTAAACTGCTGACTCGCATCTCATTCCGTTTTAATTCGATTTTGATTGGTGGATGTGCTTTACTGTGCATGTAGCTCTTATGTGTATCAGAGGTGTGGAACCTTTTTCATAACATAAGCCATTCGTGTGGTTCAAAGGTTTGGGCTCAATAAGTTATTTGCATAGGTGTATAACACTTGCAGCACGGCAAGGGACGCAGTACTCGTTCCCGTTTCTCAGGGAAACTGGGTTACGAGAGTAACCTAGTGATAACATTTTTACTCATACTGCATCTGCTAAGACGCTATGGCAACACAGTTCAATCCCGCCGTGCTGCGAGTGCAGAACGATGAAGCCTGACAGCGGACCTAGGGGAAACCCGAGGACGCGCATGTCTCATAAGCACATCATCGTCCTTTCACTTTAAGGCGTGTAGCCTGTGCTCAGAACGAGAAAAAACCTTTAAACTTGAGTTGAATTGGTACTGTAAGAGTTTTGTTTAACAAAACCATTTTGTATAACACTGCTGTTATTTAGTTTTGAGCAGAAGATGTTTGGCTTTGGATATTTTTGTATAATAAAGTAATCTTTAGGGGCAATTTGTGATTTTATGTTTTGGTTTTTTTTGTAAATCTTTCGTCATCATTCTCGGTTATTTCTCCTTTCTCTTTGACTATGTAATCTTATGTACTGTAATGTGACTGAAACGAGCAACCGTTAGCAAGCGTTTGTTTTCTATGCCTTGAATAAGGATGAAGTATTTGGGCAAAAAGTATCACATCATTTTATGTTATGTGGCATTTTCACTGTTTACAATGGAAGGGCCTGTCATCTTTGTCTTTTTGCCTTGTAGTTTCTGATTGCACTTTCACCCTAAGGAGAAATCCAGATTAAATCCCAGAAGGGAAAATCAAAACAAAATGAGGTTAAAACTTGATTTGAACCACTTCTTTTGTCATCTGTAGATTAATTTTAGAACTGTAGATTGAAGTAGGTGGGGGGAAAATCAATTTAAATGGTCTCTGTGGCCACATATAGCCAGTAGTTGACATTCATCACCACTGATGTGGAACATGTGTCATTGCTCTTAATACAATCATCTATTCATGATCCGTTATAGTGAACGTTAAGTTTTAAGTGTAAATAGGCATCCTATCATTTTCAAAAGTTGGCGGTACCCATAAGTATTACCAATCAATTTATCGCAGAGAATCAACCTGTACGTGATGGTTCTGGAATGTGACTGGCCAGGCCGTCATGGCATCGGTATGGAGATTGGCACTCAACTGCTGTTTCTTTTTTTTTTTGTGCTCTTAAAGGTTGGCGCGTTTCTCAAATCTCCAAAGTTCCCTATTTGGATCCTTGGCAGCGAGACTCATCTCACAGTATTCTTCACTAAGGTGAGTTAAGAAAATAAGCTCCTTTCTTCCTTCCCTCACTCTTCCACTCTCTCTCTTTCTTATCTGAAACAGTCTGGCAATTTACTTTTCTTTTATTTCGTTATTGAGTAAAGACTCAAAAACACAAGAATGTGCTAGCTAATAGATTTAGTGCTTTAGACGTCTTCTGGAAGAGAAAAGAAAGAGTGGGGAGTATGGGTGGATGATGAGAGGCAGAAAGAGGTTTTTGGACTTATAAGGCATCCAGTGTGGTGTGTACTGGCTTTAGCCCATGCGGCATGCGGTCAGATTTGGCACTCCGACATGCTCACAGAGAGGGATGGCTAATGTGAGGTGTATCTTGGGTCTGAGTGGAAATGTCAGTTCATGTAACTGTAGTAGTTTATGTTAAAGCACGTCGTTATGATGGATGTGAGAACTGTATTGATTCCACAGACTTCCAAAGTGTTGCCATTAGGGCTGAGCGGTAAATTATATAATTTTAATATAATGAAATTTATGTTTTGTAAAGTTCAGGGCAGTTTTACTCTGTATGGATTAAACTGTCAGCCTGTCATACAGCCAGTCAGTGCATGTGACTAATAAGTTCACACGTTCTGTGCTTCTCTGTGTGAAGGCTTGACACACACAGAAAATACTGATTTTAGTGAAAAATAAAATGGATTTCATGTTTCCCTAAATTAAAGTGTAGCTTTCTCTGTGGAGTCTAAACAATATCATATAATATGGGGAAAATATTGTAGCAATTAGACCAGCCCTACTTGCCATATGGTTACTGGATACATGCTCAACTGACCAAAAGAGCCCACTCCAGGTGTCTGTGACAGTGTGGTCCCTAACATATGGCCTGGGTCCGTCTTTCAGTGTTGTGTGTGTTTGTTTTTTTGGGGGGGGGTTTTTGGCCATTTTATTGTTGCCCTGTTGAAAGCCCTCGTCCCATTGCTTGGAAAAGTAATAGCACATCTCAAGCTGCACTGTTTGAGGTATAATTCATGTTCACAACAGAAATGGTGTGGTTATGCCCTGAGGTTTAGTATTTTGGCTTAGTGGTTGTTCCATCTTCGAACTGTAAGTATAAACAATAGAAACTGTGACTTTTGAGAATTGTGTTTTTATCATATTACTGTTATCACCATTTGGTGAAGTCACAATAATGCACTGCTTCTCAGGGCTTAAAGCTTTATTTAACTACAGAGCAAGACATTTTAAAACCCACTGGATTACAGTGTTTACTTAGTTTTGCGTGAGCACCCATGTGTTTTATCCCTTAAATAAAGAGAGGAAATGCATGTTTCTCATAAAGGTCTCCACCTGGAGGCAAATGAGATTGACAGCAAGCATTAATCATGCTTTTACACTTAAGGCCATTTACTGTCAGTACATTATCCTCATCCGGCGTTTGTGCGTGTGCCGAGAGAGGGACTCTTTTTGTCCATGATTTGTTTCCTTCCTGTTCAGGAAATTTTCTGACAGTGATGGAGTACTCTTATAGTTTTAATTAGATTTCAACTTTTAAACTAGCCATTTTTTTAAATACAGATCCAGCATGATTTTTTTTTTTTAATGCAGTGTATGTTTTCTTTAAATATGTCACACTATTTGAGCCAAAATTATATGGTTAAAAAAATAACCAACATTACCATGTAGCTGTACTGTAGGCAGGACTAACATGAAGTCTTTTAGAATGTAGTTATGTATTATTTACAAATAGTCAGGTCTCTCTACAGGGCTGGATGATTTACTGTTAATGCGTAATGGGTTTGGAGCAGCAGTGCTTTAATGTATTTGACGACTTGAGTCTTTTCAGTTGATGTTTCATCCTGATTAGAGCTGCAGGACTAACAAAGGCTCATCTCATACTTCTGCCCATGAATCACCCTTCAGTGTTCCTGCTTGTAGGCCGATAGTACTGTGTGTGCTGTTAGTATAGTAACCATATAGTCTGAATACAGATTTTCTACATAAGAGCTCTGGAAGTAAAATTTACTGTATGTGTCCGTCTCATCTAAGTCATTACACACTGATAGTTTTCCCATCCTTTGCTCCTGCTTTTCCAGACTTCTTAGTTTCTTAGAGCAAATCTTAGCTTGACTACAGTATGATCTGTTAGTCCCGGTGTATTCAGATGATGCGATGGGAAAGTAACTAAAAGCAGCTGTGTTTCTAACATAATTGCACTCTACTGTAATGTGACAGTAGTTCAGCTGCTATCAAGTAGCATCTTTTTGTCTGATTTGGCAAATCGGTCACAAAAAGTCAGAGATTCATTGATTCATGCAGTTGTTAACATAAATCTTTGTTGCTGTATTCCATTTAAAAAAACAAATGGTTATTTAATTAAATACTGTTTAGGTTATCACCATTTATTTCACCGCTTCTGGAATACTTCATTCTAATTGGTCAGTCATGATGTCCTGTGGTCAAATGTGATAACTACTACACTGGAAAATTGTAACCATTGTCCCAGGCAACCTTCATGTTAGTTAAATGTTTCTCATATCACTCTGATCTCATTCTTCCCATATACTACAATTGCTACAGTCCAAATATTCCATGTGTCTTTATTTATTCAGGAAATACTTCACTATGAGAGAAAGCTGTGCTTTTAATTTGTGAGCCTCTTGAATTTGTCAAGCATCAGTTTCAAAGTCATTTCTCCAACCCTGCACAGATACGCAGTTTCTCACTAGTTTTTTTTTTTTTCTTTTTTTTTCTTTAAGTAGATCTTTATTAAATAATATTCGATGTGAAGCGTCTTGGTGGAGAGCTGAACCTCCAGCAGATTTAAAACATTCTCACACTCAGCTGCTCCATTCCCGTGAGCTTTAGAAGATCTCAATGATTTAAGGGCCTGTTACTCTCTGCTCTTTTATACAAACAGCAGCCCTGTTCAGTACACACACACACACACACAATCAATTTAACCCTTTTGCTCTCAGGGCAATCTCTGTCCACCTTCTCTGTGGGGCTGGTTAGCGGAGCATAGCCTCAGGTAAGTAATGCCACGATTTCCGGTAGGAAAGCCGATCTTTTCCCCCCTAGAGCTCTCTGTTTGTCCATCTGCTTTAGTTTTCCCGCTGGATTCACCAGTAGAGTCGGCCACTCTGCCAGGACCTCAGAGAGGGAACTTTTTTTTTTTAAGGCAACAACTCGAAGAGCAGCTGTTAACAGTATATACACAGAAGTCTTTGGACTAATTGGGTTGAATATGTATTGTCTAGTTAGCGAGTTTGATTTATATAATTCTGTTTATTTGATCTTTGGATTGTCCTGAAACAGCCTGTTTGTTGTTGTTGTTTTTTTGTGCACAATATTTTGATTTATCATATCTGTGCTGTATACCATTATTGTGTTTTGATTTAAAGAAACGCAGATAAAATTAAATATCCAATATTGGTTAATAAATATGTAACTTCCAGAGTAGGAATTAGTATGTCATCATTGTATTTGACAGCTGTCCATTAGGTGTGGAAAATTTTGTGGTTGTACTGGTCTAATTTTTGGTGACTGTTCTGGTAGTTTGTCAGTGGCTTCTTTAAAGTTAATTTTAGACTTTAATATTTCTCTCCAATGGGATTTGTCTGTTAACTCAGGTTGTTTGCAGTGTGTCATGGAAGGTGGGTTTTTTGCCTCTCTGTGTGTGCACATAACATAGGTGTCTCTTATGACAAGTTTTAAGCCTGTCTCCCAACGGATCCATACTCCTGTTACCGTCTTTGTTTGTCTCTGTGTCTCTGCTTTTAGCTTCTAATAGGGTTTGTGTTCCACTCTTATCTGATTTATGTGCACACAAAGAAGCAGACACTATACAAATGACCTTTCACAGAGGTCCTGAGAGGGCCACAGACACAGCAGTGGTCACTAAAGGAATGATCTCAGGTCCCAGTGGATTAACAGCCCCACACACCCTGAGGACAGTGAGTAATGGAATAGCAGCTTTTAGCGCAGCGCACTGGTAACTATAACCATGTATAGTGCAGAGAAACATGATATGTGACTACTGAACCACAGCAGCCCTGTTTATACCAAATCTGATGCTTCTCTTGCTCACACACACACAAGGTGATTAATGGGTCTACTAACACTGTGGCTCGTGGTGGACACAAAGATGATGGTGTCCATCTTCAACCGCTTTCACTTTTTTACCTCTCATAGCTGCTTTCAAGCTCTGCTTTATTTGAGGTGATGAGCTTCACATCCCTTATTTCCTTCCATCCTGCTCTCTCTCTCTCTGGAGGCCGTTTGTTGCATCTAAGTATGGGATGTTAACCTTCTTCTTATCCCTCGCTTCCTCGTTCCACTCATCAGACCACGTTCTTTTTCAGATCTGATGAGGTTAACATCCTCATCATTTTATGAATCCCTTGGTCCTCTTCTCCATCCTGTCCACCCTTTAGGGGCCTGATCCTTTCTTATACCCACAAACCAGTGCAGCCGGCCCTTAACTCACAAAGCTGTTTTCGTCCAGTTTCCAATTCGGCCCCCTGCTTGTTGCAAAATAGTGCGTAAATGATGTCGCTACAAAAATGAGGGATGTTATGCAATGGATTTGTTCCAAGACTTAGTGAGCTATCTATGAAGAATATATTCTGGGGCATCGTAAGTATGCTTTGACTTTTCCTATCACTAGACAAAAGTGGTTAACAACTAAACACTAAGTTGTTAGTCTAAGGTTCATTATTAACACTTCATAATAAAATATTCATAAATGTAATACTGTAAACTGTAGCGAATTGTATTTAATCTTATTTAAAAGCATTTATTTAGTTTAATAACATGCTAGCATTTAAAATAAATGTGGAGCATTTAAATTTGGCCATTTATATGTTTTGTAATGATTAGGATATTGTCAGCGAGTTAGATTGCTATAGGATTTTGAGCAGAGCTCTTTGAGAGGAGGAAAAAGAAACCACAATGCTGGTAAAGTCGTCTGGTGCACCCCAGGGCTCTGTCATCCTCTACTAATTTACTGACTCCATGCCCCCAAACACAAACACACGCCTTACTTTTGTGAGTCCCACAGGAGCTCACCTCACTGCAGCGGTCGTGCTTCTGTAGGGCCCTGCTCTGCTACCGTGAGGAGCCCTCCATCTTTTGTATCGCCACATAGGACCACCGTGTTCTCACAGCGATAATGCCACAGTGAATGTGACCCGAAACCACAGGTTCTGATTTCTGTTAGCATGAAAGCCTTCGATCATCACGTTCTTAGGTCTTTTATGAAAGGATGACACAGTAAGTTATACTCTAACATATGTAAAAGAACAGAATAGGAAGGAAGGAAAATAATATCGCTTAATAGTTTCCAGTTTCATCAGACAGTTGTCTCTCAGAGGCATTGTGCGCTCTGACACATCATTAATCATTCCTTTAGTGGGATCTGATCTATTATACACGCTTCAGCTTTGTAGTGCCGCACTTATGCATGCATTTGAAACCACAGCTTTTAAAGCCTGTTCACACTATGAATATCTATATTATATATATATATATATATAACATTTCAGCGGCTTAAAATGGCTTGTTTTTAACCTGCAATGTTTGATGTCTTTTCACATGTGACTACATAGCACAGCAGCGTTATGTGAGAATGACCGGTAGAAATCTCTACCGGTTAATTGGAATATCAGCCACCCCTAATCCACACCACACATTTTTATTCATCAATTGTACTATCAGACATGTGCCATCATCAGCCCTGCCTTGAATTTCATCTCTGTCGAGGCTCTGCATGGCTGTATGGACAAACATACACACACTACTTTATACCCATGGGGCTCGTAATACATGCAGGGCCTCACATCCTCTCTTAAGCCACAACAATGGCCTCTTCAGCAGCCTCTCACTAACACTGACGCCTGTATAAGGAATACTTCACCAAAAAAAGACATGGAAACAAAGAGAGAACGACAAGGAGATGGGGAGATAGTGTTAAATGTAGAAACAGACAGACCTCGACTTTAAGAGTGAGACGGCAGTGGATGTGATAGTCTAGTAAGTGACCCAGCCAGCTCTGACATATCGGGTGTCTAAACCACGGCTGTCTGATGCTGGTGACATTTTTTTTTTCTGTTATGGAGAACTTCAGAGGAGCTGATCTACCTGTAGTTTGAGTTACAGTGGTCTGGTTGCCGTAATTGGTAATGTGGTAAATGTGACTGTAATTGTCGCTGCTGCTTTGATGTTGGTTAAACACTGGGCTTGTTGTTTGGAGTTTGACTGCTGAGAGGACCTCCATGAATGGGTTTTCACCTCAGAACCCATGAACCTTTGCTCCTGAACCAGACTTTCAGAGATACCGATCTTCCTGCAAGACTAATCGCATTGGGTTGAAAGTTTCGGTGACAAAAGGTGGTCTTCGGCAAAGCATTGTCAATTCAGAAATAGGGTTGTTTTGTCTGAAACTCTTTAATTTGCAGCAGGCTGTTTAGTTGCTATACTGTTGGTTGTTATTAGGTGTTCTTGCCTATACTATCTACCTTTTATCAGGTGCAAATTGACCTGTCTTTCATCTTGGGCTGGTTACTGGTTTTGATTCAAAAACTTTCAGATTGATTAAGATGAAAAGTTGGTAGCATTGAAGAGTTGAGTTGTAAAATGGAGATGGGGCAAGATAAAATCAGCTTGATTCTGATCTGGATTTCACTTTATGATTTTTACCTCACTAGAGCTGTAATATATCAGGCTGGCCTGGGTTTGTGTGGATGCTAGCAGTGTAAAAAAAAAACGCATGTTCAGTCTAATGTTGAATCTTGCATCACCTTTTAAGGTTAAGTGGTTTTTATGCTAAGCTTTCTAAAAACAGTCGAGCACACTCTTTTCGTCTCGTCTGTCATCTGCATACAACTCTTCTTATCACAGGTTTGATAGTTTGTTTAATAATATATGGCTTGCTTAGAGGTGAGAAAGAGGTCTCTCTTTCTCTTTTTCTTTATCTTTTGGACTTTATTTAACTCCAGCCTGCTGGCTTGTAATAAGTAAAGTTCTTTATCTTTTATGTTTGCAAAAAAAATGAATTGCCTGTAAATGCGGAGAAAGAAATTCTGTGTAAGCATTCATGACATTTGTGTCATGTCTCGTGGATATTTCTGAAGCTCATCAGCATCTATTGGCTTTTCTCACTCCTGTGTGTGAGCCACCTCTCTGATCTCCATCTATGGCATCCAACTGTTGCCTTCTACAGCGCGTGTATGTGCGTGCGTGTATTTGGGACTCTAATGAAAGCCAGATTCAGGACTCTTAACATGTGACTCTGCTTTACAGATATGTTGAAAAATGATGCTCGTTGAGCTTGTTAATAAACAGCCATATATTATATCACCATATCTTAGTCCAGAGTGTGCAGTTTGGAATATTACCATTGGCCTGACAGAAATGCTCAAGGCACTTGGCTGAAAACACCTGTATGACTTGCCCTTTGCTTTGTGTAATTTAAGACCATTTTAGACCATGTTGCTTTTTTTAGTCAATAAATTAGGCTTTACTTTGTTTGTGTCCCTGAAACCCCAAACCATCCAGGATATCAGGTCTGTGTGGAGCATCTGACTACAGTGTGGCTCCAAGGGTCCGTCTGGGTCAGATCACTCATCGCACAGAACCATCCCGCCTCGAGCTGAAGTCTTTACCTGACGCACTGCTCTGTAATTCCCCTCTATTAGTGTGTGTGTGTGTGTGTGTGTGTGTGTGTGTGTGTGTGTGTGTGTGTGAGAGAGAGAGAGAGAGAGGGAGAGAGAGAGAGAGAAACTCTGACTCACCAGGGCTGATTACAGGACTGGTTATGTTGTTGTGAAGCCACAGTGTTAACATCAGCGGAACAACATGTTGTTTTTGTCACCAGGGGTCAGACTTTATAACAAGACATGCACTCATTTGCTATTAGCATGGAGCCGCAGTACATGTTTGTGTGCGAGGAAGGTAATATGGTTGGTTTATGTGCACAAATATGTGTCATGACTGATATAGTTGATGTGAGTGCACACGCACAAAAAAAGGATCATGTTTGCAAGCATGTTGTGATTCCTAACCAACAAAACATTCTGCTTCTGCCAGTGCCTATAACTATATCTTCATTATTCATTGCAATGACATGGCAGTTTCCTCACCCTTAAGGGAATGTACATGCGTAATTATATTCCTAATATAATTTACTATATTAATTTGCAACAAGAATGCATTCAATCAAAAGAAACTGTAAAACATTTTTAGCAGTGTAATGTAATAGAAGACATTTAAAAAGCATACATAAAAGCAATTTTAAAGAGAAGTTCTACTACTCTACAATGAAAACATACTTCAGAGCTGCAACCAAATAAAAACAAACCAATAAATACCATTTAAAGTTGATTTTGGAGAACTAACCATTAACCTCTATTCATTTTTTTTTTTCCTTGTCTGTTGTGTTTCGCAGAAGGAAGAAAATCATATGGATTTTAAAATACTTCTGAGTCTGTCAGATTGTTTGACTCATGTTTATGAAGCAGATGAACTCTTAAGATGTCTTGCCTATTGAAACATCTCACTTGTATAATTAAGCTTGTCCATTTTTCTGTTTCTCACCACTGCTGAGCTTTGAGCTACTGCTATACGTTAAAACTAACAAATCTTTTTCATTACTTCAGGAATGAGGGTTTAGAACTCCACATGGCCTCAGGCAAGAGCTCTGAAAGTTTAATTTCGTTTTGACTACCTGCCATTCGACTGTGGAAAGGTGTCCGTTTTGACTTTGTGGAGTACTAGCTCAGATTATGGTATTAAGACAAACAGTATCCAGCTGCAACTTCTCCTTGTCATCTACGTTCTTATTCCTTTGTACCAATTTTTTTTCTCCGTTTTATCTCCCTCTTTCTTGGTGTGACTGTGAGCTGTATATTTACTCTGAAATAAGAGGAGATATTTGTGAGTGTTACACTGAAACCATACTGTGAAAGTATACAGCCTGTGTTTATGTTCACTCTTCCATGACTCTGTTTGTATGCTCACTGCTAATGTTTGTTCTTTTCGATTGCAGTAAAACACTTTATATTTGACTGGAATTTTAGATTATGATTATTATTTTTAAATGTGAGTGGTGGCTGCCAGGGTGTGCCAAGGTATTCTGGGTCTAGTAAAGACAAAGATTTTATTTCTGATTATTTCAGGAACAGCTCAACTCTCAACAAGCCAAATAAATGAGACTGTAGTATTCAAAAGTGCATGTATGCTTCGCAAAAATGCTTTAGTTTAAAACTTGATTCCTATATGAGGCTAAGTATCACTCGATATTGGAATGTTGCAATGGAAAACTCTATGAACTGCTTTTAGCTGTACGTGATTCAGCTGTGCATGCTGACTTTGCATATTTTCCAGCTTGAGTTGTTTTTACACACATACAGATGTGTTTTGTTGTCCCAAGTCCCTCCGGCAGCACATATTGATGGGGCAGTGATCCCGCTGTAACTCAAACATGAACAAACACACATGGATCTTGGTTTGTTTTCTATTAATCAGCAAAGTTCGCAGCCTGTTTGTGAGGGTTTGCATATGTGGGAGAGAGATAGAAGATTGTTTTCATTAAAAGATCTGTGAGATTACTTGATGGTAGGACTATTTTTTTTTTTTTTTTACATTTATGAGTTTATCTCTAGATCAGTTATACACACATGCACACACACCCAAATCTAATCACACCCTTGGTCTTTTTGCAAACACAAACAAACTGATGCAAGTACTGTTCATGTAAACGTTTTTAGATTTTATTATTGTATATTTCAGAAAGGGCACATTTTATCTTCGATTAGTGCCTTCTCAGTACTCTGGTCATATGAGGTCAGCTCTCCCTCATTCTCAGAAAAAATCAACTTATGAATGGTTTATCTTTATCTCTATACTTGAAATTGAAATATTTTGTGTTGCTTATGCCATAATTCTCTCTCCTGTTTGTAGGAGATGGCTTTGGTGGCCCCTGAGTCTCCTTCAGAGCAGGCTAGAAGAGTCTTCCAGACCTTTGACCCGGAAGGTAAGATTATAAAAAAGGAAGAATTTCATCTGTTGTGTATGTTTGTGAGCCTGAAAAAGAGACTAAAGAAACTCAATATAAACTCAACCCCAGCAGCTGAGTCAACTTGTCCTTCACTGAGAGGAAGATGAGCTTTAGCTACACAAAATCCAGAGCACGTTTATTATCGCTGCAGCTTATCAGGCAGTGCAAAGATCCTACGCTTACTGTGTTTGTTTATACTTTACTGTAACTGAGGAAATGAGAAAGACAAGGCTGCATTTGATCTGATATGAAGGTGTTATTTCAGTGGGGTATAAGAGTGGTAATTTTCTTCTACATGGAATTCTGTGTGTGTGTGTGTGTGTGTGTGTGTGTGGATCAGTTTTGTAGTTCAGTGGCTACATTTTTAGGTTTAAGGTTAAGCCCTCCATTCTTTTTGATGACTCTCCCACAGTATCTCTTTACATAGCGGGATATCAGTCATGAAGACCAGACTACACTCCCTCACATCCACCAACACACAGTTTCTCTGCCACTGTTTAAACATGCTTCAGTTGACAAGCCAAACCTGAACATATGAAGTGCACAATTTTCACACATCTGTTCTTTTGACAGGGATCCCGATATATTAACCACAACTAAATAATATAGCTCTGTTTCTAAAAGTTACATAGTGCTGCTTTAAAACCGATATTATGTTGCTTCTGATTTTACATACAAGTATAGCCGAATTCCCAGCACAGCTATTGTCTTTATCTGATGTGTAGGCTATTTGAGATATGGCTCGATTATAAATGAGGATTTTTGTGCAGATCTTCTACCCATCTTCAAGGGTAGAGCTGGTTATGCAGCCTTAATGGGTCATGTTTAAATCACGATTTCATATTAATTCTGTTGTCTGACAACAGAAATATATTGAACAAAAGTCAATGAAAGCTGTTATGAGAACTTAGCAGCATCAGAGAGGTTATATGAGAAATGTAATAATAAATTAAAAAATTTAACAGACAAGAACAAGTTCTTTTGAAAAACATTCATGACCTTTAAAACACGTCCAGTCTTCATGCTCCGTTAACTATGGTTTCACTAGTAATAAACATTGCATAAAGCATCCATATCTGCCCATGCCCATGTCAATTAAAAGAAATTATATAATTATTATAATATAAAAAATCTATTTAAGGTACATTTAGAACAGATAAAAATTAAATTACGTTTAAAAATTTAAATGTAAAAATTAAATTGTGATTTAATCACAAGTTAACTCATGACAGTAATGCAATTTAATTGCAATGAAATATTTATAAATACTTCACTCCAGTCTTTAGTGGCACATGATCCTTAATTTGTTTTGTTTTTTTATATATATATATGCTGATTTGGTGCCATTGTCCACATTTCTATAGTCTTTCCAGTATTTATCACAAACTCACTTACTTTCTCTATAGTAATGTTTTCCAACTGAATGTCCTATATATGATTAACAGCCAACAGTGTTTTATTTGTGAGCAGTTCTGCTGAGGATTTGTGGGAAGGAAAGTCTCACGTGATGATTTCTCTTTTAAGATAGTCACTGTGCTCAGATGGCAAAGTCAGCGGTGTATCTTTATGAACAATCCTCTGATGCTCCTTTAGTCATATACAGTGCAGTATATCTTTGCCTGTATGTCCCGTTTGTGTGGGGGTTTTTTCCCCAGACTCTGTTGCATGAAGTTATATTTTCCTCCCCTACTTTTTTCTCCAATTTTGATTTAAATCTAAGACTCCTGATGATAATGCAGAGAATAGGTAGAGAGGGTGTTTGATGGAAGAAATGAAAACCTGGAGCAGAGATCACCCACTGCCCACTGTTTCATATCTGTCAGGTATGAAGAGGTTTGTTTGTGTATATATCACTGAATGTGTCACAGTGAGAATGTTAGTGTTCTTCCAGAGTTTTGATTTAAAGTGTCTAATTTACAGCACACATTCAAATTGTCAAATTGAACAAGATTAGATGTTCTTGCTTGGCATCTTTTTGCCTTTTAACGTCATAAACAACATTCCTGTTCCTTGTGTTAATCGGAACAATACCTCAGTCTCTGTGTGTGTGTGTGCGTATGTTGGAGTCTGTGTATTTTAGCTCAATTTCAGTTACCAGCACTTTGAATGTTTATATCGACACTAAGCAGTTTAGGCAGTAAATGAGATCTTTCACATGCATTTAATTTGTCCAGAGGAGAAAGAAAAGCTTATGTAGATAAAATATATGAATGTCATGTTTTCTTTCAAGATGGATGCCCTTTGTGTTAATTAGTGTTGAGTTCGAGTCCACCTAATTATAGTCCCAGTCGAGTCCAAGACAAAAACTTGTCACTATATTTACGTATTTACCATGGTATAATGCTGTAATAATAATTAGTAAATAAAATAAGAGATGTTTTTCACTGTTTGGACCTGTTTTTCACAAAAAGGAAAAAAATAAACCGTTTTAGTTCTTTTGACCCATAACAACATCTACCGCAAATATGTTAGAAACATTCTTTTTCTAAAAGCTGCCACCATTTTAAAAACAAAACAATCATTTAAATACTTAATGTAAATAAAATGTTCTCCGACTTACTGAAGGCAAGTAAACAGTCTAATTATTAATTACATGCAAAAGAATAAATAAATAAATCAATGAAAAATACCAATGGTATTATTTAGGTTTTTATAGGTCTATATAAAAACACAGAAGCATCCTACAAGCATTTAATCAGGTTAATTTGGATCTGTTAAATGGGGGGGGGCACTTTGGTTTCAGGCTTTCGAAGGCTTTTTGCACATGTGTATGCAAACCCTACAAAATCTTGCATCAATTGGTAAACCGTAAAATAAAAAGTTGAAAGTGTGCTCTGCTATGAACCAATGCTGGCAGTGTACAAAGCTAGATTTGTGCAGAATTCAAAAATCTAATCTAAAACTTTTTAAGACCTGAAAAACAACTTTATTTTTGTTTGATTCACTTATATAATGTAGTCGGCAGCAGTAGGTTTATGGTGATTTCGCTTTAAGTGGACACGTTGAGTGAGAGTGTACATAAACCCAACGCTTTCAAATACTGGACAAGACTTAAAACGCCAGCAAATACTGAATATCGTGATAATGCATCGAGTCTGTGACATTTCCCTAAACACTTCCTGTACTCGGTTGGACTCGGAACATTTTCAGAGTCCGAGTCCATGACAAGTCCAAGTCTTTTAAAAACTGTACTTGAGACCGTACTCGAGTCAGTGTACCTCAACTCTTTTGTTAATATCAGTCAGCGCATTGTTTTAAAGAAGTATTTTTATACCTAGTTTACAATTCAAGTGCATTTACTAAGTCAATGAATGATCCAATCATGATCCAAGTAAACCCTGATGGATTGTGCTACTCCACATTATTTCACCATTGAATATATATTCTACTCAGAAATGTATTACATTACATAAGTAATATTTGTGGATATCTTTTTATGTCAATAGTATAGAAGCTATTTTAGCCAAAGTTTCTGTTGCATTATTCAAAACACAGTGTATTTAGTTTCATGCTGTGGTACAGATATTTATTGTTCTTAATCCAGTCACTGCTGGAAAGTTTAAGCAGAGAGTTCATTTTATAGCGAAAGGAAAAGCGTTAGCATACCAGCTGCTCTGTAAACATCCTGTCTGACACTTGGAGAACAGAGAGGAGGAAAAACAACATACACCACTCGTCCATCCATTTATCAGCCATTGTCTTCGCTTGTTTGTGCGTGGTCTGGAGAATGGCTTCAATTAGAGAGATGAAGTCTTGTTTTATGTTGGGCATTAGACACCAGTGGTGTGGGTGCTGAGCTCTAACCATCTGCCTCTCTCTTTTCTCCTCATCTTCAGATAATGGGTTCATTCCAGACACACTGCTTGAAGATGTTATGAAAGCGTTGGATCTTGTCTCCGAGCCAGACTAGTAAGTTTGTGTGTGTTACAGTAATATTTTCATGTTAAAATAATTTTGATAATGTTCCTTAGAAAATATTTATTGTACATAAACATTTCAGATATTCAGTTTTCTTTTTTTATTCTGAAAGAAAGTAATACCTGTCTGTTAGGATGCATTAAATTGTCCAGACAGCAAAAATATTTTGCTTTCTAATAAAATATTTTTTTTTTCTATTCCTCAAAACCTAAAAAAAAGAGTGTCTATTTTTCTTGCAAAAATATTTAGATGCATTTTTCATTGACTATAATAAGAGTGTACATGTTTCGAAAATATTTAAAAAAAATATGACCAAACTCTTAGTGTGTAATATTTACAATATAATATATTTTTTATATGTTAAAACAGCTATGCTGCCTCTGTTTGGGTTCACATGCCATTCAAACAGACTCATTACTCTTGTAGAGCAAAGAGGAGTAGAGAGTAAAGTCCCAACCTTCCATGTAAAGCCTGTTAAAAGCCACTCACCATAGTCCCTTTGAAACCTTCACCTCTTAAACAGTTTCTCATTGAAATCTGAGCAATTTTAAACCACCTGCTTTCTTACATCAACCTTTGACAGCTTGAAAGACAACTTCAGGGTTTGTTATATGAAAGTTAAATTGACAGAATAAAGTTTAGGTCATGTGTTTGTTTTTGCACAGCACCCTATCCTGTCAAAAGCAGTTTAGTCAAGTGTCGATGAAGTCTGAACACCTTTTTGGCCTCTTCTGAAAATACATACAACATAATCAGCGTTTTATTATTTCAACAACTGCCAATTTTTGTGTGTATGTTAAAGTGACCTGTGATCACACAAGAAAGCATTTATCATCCTCCGATTACTGAGTTTGTGTGGGAGTGAGTTAGTAATGTTATCAGTCCCGCTGTATGACTTTAAAAGGAAAAGTCTACCCTGTTTTTAAGATCCCTGAAGTTGTTTTTAAAACAATATTAGTCAGATTCCAAGCATTACTCACTGTTATATGTTTAGTATCTGATCATAATTCATGATTATAGCTTTTTTGACATTTTGACGACTGCCTCAGACAACACACTTCACTGCTGAAGGATGCCAATGAGCAATAAATGCAGAAAACATGCATTAAATTTTTTGTCTGGTACAGCAAAACTTGCTATATGGAAATCCAGAAAGAATAAGCTGTTAGGACAGGGTTCTGTGGATGTGTTGAGGATCTTTAAAGGTTTGGTGGCAGCTCGGATTAGGATAGAACATGCTTATTATAAAATGGTAAAGTGTGTAG
>JAUMHP010000023.1:1091097-1102041 GCA_032361065.1 Enteromius trimaculatus
TCACCTTATTTGAGAATGCATGAAAACCTTATAAAAGCACTTCCTGTGGTGTGTGTTGGTATGCCTTTAAACCCTGTAAACAATTGGCAAAGCATCCAGACAGAATGATGTAGTAGAAAATTCAATGAATGCAGTGTAAGTGATCAATAGAGAAAGCTGATAGGATGTCCATACAGTGTTGTCTGCATTGCTCTACTCATATCACCTGCTGACCGCAGATGTCCTAAAGACTGATGCCTATATTCCCTCTGTGATTAATTCAAGTATTGTATTTTCTTGCACTTTACAGGTTAAATAACAAAATATTATGTAAATATCACCTTTTAATTTGTTATATTTTAATTATTGTATTTTTGCTCATGTAAGAAATAATTAAAATGTAATGCGTAAAAATGTGTTTTAAATATATGAAATGTTTTATATGTGTGTTTGTGCAGGGGCCTGGTTGAAGAGCAGTCTGGGATACGTCCAGAGAGAGGGGAAACAGTTGACTCTCACATACATTGCCCCTCAGCTTGGCTATTGGGTCGCAGCCATGTCTCCCATAAACACAGGTAACACTCATCCATTTCTGGGCATTTTTCTTTTTCTCTGTTTTGTTTAGATGACTCTGCATTCTTTGACCCTTTTATTTGGCCATTAATGGAGAGTGGAGCCCGACAGGCAGACATGCAAGTGCTTTGTGGCAGACTGAGTTATTGACGTCTGTAGTTCGAGTGTCTGTGTGCACATTCACTGTGCTATTCATATCTACCAGCTGAGAGAATAATGGCGTTATGATCATGGTTTTAGTTGGACATGAAAATGATGTTTATAGGAAATATCTCCTGTTGAACAGTGTTATCGATGGATGCTGTAAAGTGGAGGTCAGGAGGACAGTGAAAATGTGATTAGTGTGATGTGAAGAGGATTGATGGATTACTCCAAGTATGTATTTTTTGTTGTAGGTCCTGTGGTGGCGAAGGACATTAGCACTTATCACACGGTTTTCCTGCTGGCTATACTAGGAGGCATGGCCCTGATACTGCTCTTCCTGCTCTGTCTGCTGCTCTACTATTGCAGGTGCGTCTTTTTTGTCACAGGAAGTACAAAGTCTCTTAAAAACAGTGTGCATTTACTGTTAAGTTGTAGCATAGTTACTAGGGGTGTCTTCTGTCATGGTCTTTAATATCAATTTTTGATGCAGAAATTTCATAATTCTTGACAACAGTGTCAATATCACGAAAAAAGACACTCAAGTCAAGTAACCCGTCAGTGATGTAATGGATAAAAGATATATAGTATTAAAAACTACAGTAAAACAAATAAAAAAAGGAAATGATGCATACATTGTATCAATTAATCATGGAAAAAAAACCTACATATTCTTTACTGTGTAAATTTTATATTTCTTCACAACGTCACGTGAGCGTGCAACCATGATAAAAAATAAAATGATGACACGTTGAAAATCTCTACTGGGTGACACATTTTTCTGGTATATCTCCAATCCATAATAGTATCGTACATACATGACATAAACATGTACAGAAATAGAGATACATCATCTGATATGCTGAGGGAAGTTAGAGAATTAGTGATCTCTGTGGTACAGAAGAAAATTAAAGCTTTTCCTTTGTGCTTATGAGAGTTTGTTTCTGTGCTTTCAGGAGGAAGTGTGCCCGTTTGCGACCTGCGCACAGGAAGTTCACTCTATCCTCCACTTTAGATGCCTCTAAACGAGACCAGGCTACTTCCATGTCCCACCTGAACCTCATCAGTGAGACCCACCTAGACCACAATGGGGCAGAGCCAGACCTGCACACGCCTATGCTTAAACCCACCCCCTATGACTCCTCCACCAATGAGCTTGCTGCTTCGCACAGCGAGCTCTATAACCGAGGATCCAACCACTACAAACACTCAGTAGAAATATTTCCCCTCAAATCAGCTTGTTCAAACAATCCTTCCCAGGGTTATGATTCCCCGGTGGGACGTGGAGAGTACCGGCGGAGCTATACGTCAATTACGACTTCATCCGTCCATCCCCTCCACATGTCCATCTTGTCCTCGTCCCCCCATCCATTGCACCACACCACCTCTGCAGGACGACTCTCTTCGGAGAGCAAATCAAGCTTGCGTGAAACCCGTCTGTCCCCTGTTTCAGTTGCATCCGCAAGTCCTGCCGGATCCCCAGAGCGAGAGCAAGGAATGGAGCGGCGGCCAGCCGACTACCTGCTGTCCCGCTCCGTAGACCATCTGGAGCGTCCCACCCCACTTCCTCGAACTGGAGCCCTGCTCTGCTGTACCTCCGAATTGCAAGTCAACCATGGGGAAGAAACCTACCGCAAGGCTCGTCCCACACTCGTCATCCCCGCCCACTACATGCGACTTCCAGGGACACACCCTCTATCGGGACAAGCACTGCTTTTGCAGTCGGACGTACAGAGCGAATTGGAAAGCATTCAGGCGGAACTCAGTGCCTGCCATCAGCCCCAAGGCCAAGTCCCGCACCCTTGGGGCCAAGGAGAGCAGAAAGGAGGGACGCAAGTGACAGGAGAAGACAGAGGTGGAGGAATTGAGGAGTGGACGTTGCAGACAGCGGCTATTCCTGCTGATCTCTCAATCCCCAACTCGCTCAGCCAAGCAGGCCTGGACGTGGTGCAGATGAACGGAGAAGATCAGCTTCTGGCCGAAAAGACTTTGATGGCACTCCGGGGAGGAAAGCCGCTTCCACACCCCAGAGCTTGGTTCGTGTCTCTGGACGGCCGCTCCAATGCGCACATCCGCCATTCCTACATCGACCTGCAGAGGGCAGGATGCAACAGCAGTTGCGTCGGAAGTAACGACGCCAGTCTGGACTCCGGGGTTGACATGAGCGACGTCACACCTGGGCGGCGTTTTCGTGAAAAAGTCAGGGTTAAAGCTGAAGCTAGGGCTCAGCCTGCGGTGCCCGCGGTCGAATATACACCACTGGTGTTTGTAGAGGACTCGAATGCTAATGAGGAGAGCAGCGGCAGCCCAACACCAGTCTGCAGCCCTGAAGAACAATCTCAAGGGGGTTTTTTGCAGGAAAAAGAGAGGGAAGAGGAAGACGAAGGGACTTTGTCTCCCCCCTCGCCTCCACCTGAGCTTCCTTCTCCTCCATCTCCGCTCCCTGAGCCTGTAGTTGAAATGGCAGAGGAGACAGGGACAGATAGCGATATTTTCAGGACTGAGGAGACTCAAATGCACATGGGCAGCAGCCGGCCAGACAACCTGGTCGTCCCTGATGATGGAGGTGAAGACGAGAACAAGAAGAGCCCGTGGCAGAAACGAGAGGAGCGACCACTACTGGCCTTTAACCTAAAATGACATGACACAAAGGATGGTTTACCATTATTTACTTCATCCCGTACCTGTATTCTGTATGACACAAATTGTCCGTTGACTTTTATTGTTTGGACAAAACATTCTTTAAAATATTATGCTATCTTTTGCAGAACATAAAAGGCGTCATACAGGTTTGGAATGTCATGAGGGCGAGTTAATGCTGACAGAAGTCATTTTTGGTGAACTGTCCCTTTAAGTGCTTCCCCTGTGGTCCCTAGCTGGACTGTTGAATGGAGTTGCCTTATGAGCACAGGTCTGTGCGTCGCTGTTTGCCTGTGGCTATGAAAGCCAAGAAAGCCATAGCACAAATTAATATGGGAGCAGCTCTGCCTCACAACTGAGGACAAAACTAAAGTTTTCAAGCAAAAAAAAAAAAACAAGCAAGCAAAAGAAAACGCCTACATTCTAATGCACAACTGCTGTGGCTTTCCAGACATACACTTTGAGCAAAAAATATTATGTTGAATGGCCATTGTGTTGAAGGTGATTTGTTGTTTAAGCTTTATGAGATGCTGCTGTTTTTGAGCAATATGACATCTAGTGGCAACCTGTGTACACTGCAACTGCAACTACACCACTAAGTGTTTCCCAGCACTTCCTTTTGAACATTTTATGGGATGAACGGTGGATCGTCTTCCGCATCTAAATGGTAAAAAAAAAAAAAAACCTGACAAAACCACTATAATGGAATCTGCAGTTTAAATCACTCTCATTTTTTATTGTATCGTTATCAAGCTTTCATGAATAGACTACAGCTGAAGCTATGTAAAACTAAATAATTTTACACAGCGCACCATTTGTTCTTGTTAACCAGTGTCGAGCACAGATTTTTAAATGTGCGTTTATTTCGACTTTGGGATTACATAAGGACTTTTACCAACTTTGCTTCGGAGCAGCAGACCCAAAACACTATGCATTGCTTTAAATTGAAGGATTATGTAGCTTTAATGTCTGGGGGGGGGGGGTTTGTTTGTTTGTTTGTTTTTAAACCACTGTATTTTAATTTTGTTGTTTTATTATGATTGTTTGTTTTTTTTACTTGCCTTAGCATGCGAGTGATGGGGACGGCACATTCAGACGAGGACTGGATTCAGTCGCACTCACTCACTCACATAAACACAAACAGCCACCAGCTTTTCTCTCGCAAACTGTTGTTTTTTTGTCTTAAGTGCCTTTCTAGTGATCATTTATATTTAAGATTAGATTTACTTTTCCTCTACCATTATCAGTTATGATTTTATGTTTTTCATAATATACTGAATGTATGTGGCCCTTTGATCGCATTGTATGTGTGTGCATGTTTTAATGTTGTATCTAGATATGCAGCGGGGTCCAAGAGTCGGAAGCCACACTAAAAATCTAGTATTCTGAATCTATTTTAGGAATTTGACAGCATTGGAACAAGTCAATGTAAAATAAATATGTATGATTTGATTTAAGTGACTAATCAAATTTGCAACTCAAGTGCTGCTGCCATTAAAGCAAAAAGGGGACATAACTAATTTTTTTCAATTGAACGTTTACTCAAATTAATAGCATCAAAGTTTTAATTATTATTAACCTTTTGGTTTTTAAAAATACATTTTGTTAGGGCATTCCTAGACTTTTAAAACCCTCTGCATTTTTAGTACATTTTATGGTTCTGGTCTATTTTTTTGCCTTATGTATGTATGTATGTACGTATTCTTCACCCAGTTGTTTATGCTTGTGTGAGTGTGTGTTGCTTGGTGTATCTGTGTGTCTGCTGTAGACATACTATGCAGTGTGTGTATGTACTGGTGTAGGACTGAAAGCAATGTATTATTATTTGAAAGCTTTTGAAAGTCTGGCTTGTTGCCAGGGTAACCACTTTGTAAGAAACCTTGTCAATCGGCTCTTCAGCAATCTACTTTGAATGTGTGGACTGGTTGCTTGTATTATAATTCAGCCCTATTATTCCAATAAAGCCAAAAAAACTGACGGCACTGTCGGCACTAGTTACATTATTTTTCAACATATCCATTGCTGATGGAATACAATCCAATCATAAACACAAGAAGCATCAGGGTCGCTTTATGCTCAATCAGATATGACTGACCTTGGACAGGCTGCACTCAATGGTATAAAAACCTATAGTGACCATTTATATTATTTAACAGTTAAAGCACTGCTGCAGTGAAGAATGACTAAACTTCTTTCAGGTAAGGATGGTTATAACCAAACTCAACATATACTAGATATTTGATACAATCTCCACTTTTAGTGCTATGAATAAAGGGTTGATGAGAGATCATCTCTTTCACTAATCCAAGAATACAAGAGTTTCATATTGCACAATAAAAAAAAATAATTTATTGCAATATTTCTGACTGAAACAAACAAGGTCTATTTTAACTTTCTGGGTAACAGTTTAAAAGCTTACAGGTAAAATCAAACTACTTACGGAGCAGCTTCTACCCACATGTTAAACACAACCTAGTCTTTGCAAAGCACCCCTCAATTGTTTGCAAAACTGCTTTAAACAATTGTTACTGATATGTATAAGTACTAATGTTAATTTAATTACTTACTTATGGCACGCATTTTTTAAATTGTAGCCTACAATTTATAACTATAATTTAATTAAAAGCTTTACTTAACTTTTTAGTTACTTAAAATGTTGTTATTGTGATAGGCAGAGCTGGAGAGTAAGTGATTAGCCTACATGGCTAAATTCATTTTAAAATATTCATAATCAGACTGCAGTATAATTTATAATTGTTTACTTGATTAGGCTATATTTACACAATAACAGAAAAAATATATATTTTGATTCTCCATAATTTCATCTTTTAAATGTTCTCTCTAAAATGCCTTCATGCCATGCTAGTGAACAAATTAATTATTTTTAGTGTTTTATTTTGATGGATGTTACTTTAAATGATTTATTTGAGTTATTATTTCAGCTACTTTAATTATTATAATACATTATCTAATAAAACACCATTAACCCCTACAGTTCCTTCAGTTTATGTACCTTAAAAAGAAATGGAATATATTTTAATACCAAAATGATACAATATCAGCATTAAAATCAATGTGAAAAAAGAAATCTGAATATTTAATCTAAAATGCGTCAGGTAATAAATCACGTTAAATATAATTTTTATCATGTAATTTGGATTCAGTAGGCTACTTTGTTATTACATTTTTAAATATTTGTAAATAACTTTTGGTCAGGGTAAACCAGACTGTAAACCTGAGTAATTATTGTACTATTATAATTTTACAATTAATACAATTGAAATGATACAATTTTAATTCTAATAATATTGATCATTCATTTCACGTCTATATCAGATACAACTTCTAATGCAAAAGGTCTTAAACATCATATTTATTTATTATGATAAAAAGCTTATTTTTTTAAAGACAATTAACTGCCCAAATATTTGCATTTAAAAATAGACATCACGTTAGCCTGCCCTTGTCTCCATTTACACTCTCGCGGGCTATTAGTTGCAATAATCGGTAGACGGTGCTGTTTTCCGTGGTTTTTATTGCGTGGTTTTGTCGTGAGGATTTGCAGCACATTCATCCATGATGGCGGAGGACAGCGAGTCCGCGGCCAGCCAGCAGAGCCTGGAGCTGGACGATCAGGACACCTGCGGCATCGACGGAGACAACGAGGAGGAAAATGAGCACATGCAGGGGTGAGCACGCGCTAAAGAGCTGCGGTGTGCGCGAGGATTAGCCGCCGCAAACCGTCGCCGTTTAACTGCTCCAGAGATGTAAACAAATGGTTAGCTTAGCAACCAGGTAACCAGGAGGAGAATTAGTGCATTTCAAACGAGTCGGCTACTATAATAACTCGTTAAGTGCTTGTGTAGCGGTGTATATACAAACATTTGTAAATAGCTTGGGTAAGTGTCGATGTTTACTTTATACAGCGTTTGAATCAAAGTAAGTTAGTTAGCTGCAGCTAGCTCGACATTAATGTGCAAGGATTTATTTCAGCTCAGCAGTCAGACAAGCCCTCCAGACGCTTCTCTACTATATTTCGAAACGCATTTATTAGTCTGTTTGGTGTTTAAGTTGCAATTGCCCTTCATATTTAGATGATAGGAGTGGAAAGGATCCGCCTGGTTTCATTAGTGTCTTCTGAACAATACAAACACGCTTGATCCTCTTTATGAGCTGAGTGAGCAGCATTGCAGTCGAACATCTTTGTCAGCTCGAGGACCGAGGATGATGATTGTCTGTTGTTGTCAGGCAGACTTGCATCCCTCAGGAAAGCCTTATGAAGTTTGACCTGCTTCCATGAAGAGACTGACACTTGTTTTTATGGTTTTTCCTCTGGCAGTCCCCCTCCGGGCTATTGTTATACCAGAAACCCATTCACACGTTCACCCGTTGTGTCTATGAATCCCATAAACAGTATATACTAACTGTTAGTAAGGTCTATATAGCATTTGAAAGGTGTTGTGGTTTTGTTAAGGAGTCCTGGGGGTGATCTTGGTGCAAAGAAGAAAAAGAAGAAACAGAAGAGAAAGAAGGAGAAGCCAAGCTCAGGAGGAACCAAGTCTGACTCTGCCTCTGATTCTCAGGAGATAAAGGTTTCTGTTTTATATGGTGTTTAAAAAAAGGAAAGAAAGAAAGAATCAAGCTGATTTCCCTCTCTTTTTTTCTGTCCCAGAACCCTGCCATTCCAATGCAGAAACTGCAGGACATTCAAAGAGCTATGGAGCTCCTGTCCACCTGTCAAGGTCCAGCTAAAAACATAGATGAGGCCACAAAGCACAAGTACCAGTTCTGGGACACTCAACCCGTGCCCAAACTCAGTAAGTCATACGTCACCTCTGCACGTGTTCATTTGCAAATATAAGCAATTTAACAAATCCTTGGCAAAGCAGTATTAATCTTACACTGATCCTTAAACAGTGTTGTATTCAACAAGCAAATCAACTTAGTTTATTCAGAAAAACACAACCCCAGCACCATGAATGAGGACATAAAATGTCTATTTACACTACCCTTCAAAAGTTAGAGGTTGGTAAGATTTGTTTTCAGACAAGTCTGTTATGCTCACCAAAGCAGAAACTGATGGCAGGATGCTGTAAGTCATTTCAACAGCACTTTAGTTGAAATAGTAGGGCTTTTTAATATTTTTCATGCCTGTACTGTCGCTTTATAATACATATTCTGTAATTCTGAATATTACCCAAACTTCCAGCTTTAATCAATATTCCGCATCAGAAATGTAAGTAATTTTGTAATAAGCTTCATAATGTACAGTCCGATGGAACAGACCAGCAGGTTTATACAAAGCTCTAATGCTATGAATCAGGAACCTGTTTGTCCTGGTAGGATTTATTTTGTAATAATAACTAGCTGATTTTTCATTATTTACATCAGAGTTATGGATTGGTGAATCCATTGTTTAAATATATACATTTACAGTAAACTTTACTAGTAAAAAGGAGAAATCCAACTTTATATATTATTTCTAGATAAACCGCATTGAAATGGTTACCTGTTTCTTTGCAGATGAGGTGGTGACAACTCATGGACCAATTGAGCCGGATAAAGAAAATATCAGACAAGAGCCATATTCCCTCCCACAGGGCTTTATGTGGGACACACTGGACCTTAGCAATGCTGAAGTGGTATGTGCATGAATGAAAGCAATCACTTGTATGTGCTATTAATTAAAAAATATAGTAGCCCAATCATAGTATTTTCTCTCTTCTCCCGTGTAGCTGAAGGAGCTATACACTTTGCTGAATGAAAATTATGTCGAGGACGATGACAACATGTTTAGATTTGACTATTCTCCTAACTTTCTGAAATGGTAAGTGATTGTTTGATGTTTTGCATCATATTCTGCCCATTTAAGATGATGACTTCAATGCAGTGCATTGCTCTGCATGCAGTTGTGAGATGTGTGACCGTTTCTTTTTTCTTTTCTTGTTAGGGCGTTACGTCCCCCGGGTTGGCTGCCCCAGTGGCACTGTGGTGTCAGGGTCTCGTCCAATAAGAAGCTGGTTGGGTTCATCAGTGCCATTCCTGCTGACATCCACATCTATGACACGTGAGTATCAGGCCACATCACATCAGTGCCTGCACCAGAAGCTTCAAACTCTTTACCAATCGTGTTTGTAGATTTTGCGAATTGTAAATTCTTCCAGTCCTTACTATAGCATTAATTCTCTTGCATCCAAAGGTTGAAGAGGATGGTGGAGATTAACTTCTTGTGTGTGCATAAAAAATTGCGCTCAAAGCGTGTCGCCCCTGTACTAATCCGTGAAATCACGCGGCGGGTCAATTTAGAGGGAATTTTCCAGGCTGTATACACTGCTGGTGTAGTCCTGCCCAAACCTGTGTCTACATGCAGGTACCAAATTGCTACAACACTAATTCATCACTTTATGTTACTCTCATTTATGTCATTAGATGCTAATGTAGAGCATTTCAGTAAGATCGCACCTGTTATCCGTATCTTCACAGATACTGGCATCGCTCTCTAAACCCCAGGAAGCTTGTGGAGGTTAAGTTTTCCCATCTCAGCAGAAATATGACACTACAACGGACAATGAAGCTGTACAGATTACCTGATGTAAGCCGTTTTGTCATTTCAAAATTAATATTCTTCGGAAACAAGGAAATAGAGCATCCAGAAGTTACCGTTATGTTGTTCCAAACTTGTATGCTACATTATTTTCTGAGTCATTTTTTTTCTGTTCTTTGATTTGGTTGTGTATTTTTCCATAGAGCACTCGTACTCCTGGTTTGAGGCCGATGGGAGATGGGGATGTGAAGCAGGTGACAGCATTGCTGCAGAAACACCTGAGCCAGTTCCACCTGCTGCCTGTCATGGGGGAAGAGGAGGTGAAGCACTGGTTCCTGCCACAGGAGAACATTATTGACACTTATGTAGTCGAGGTAAGCATGGCGACATGTATTTACAAATGTGCTGATCGTACTTAATCAAGTTTATCTTCATATTCTTACTTGATTATTGTGCTTTCTTGAAAGGGCTCTGGTGGGATGCTAACGGACTTCATCAGTTTCTACACCCTGCCATCCACAGTGATGCATCATCCACTGCACAAAAGCCTGAAGGCTGCTTACTCCTTTTACAATGTCCACACAGAGACGCCACTCATAGACCTGATGAATGATGCTCTCATCCTAGCCAAACAGGTACAAACACATGAGAGGCAAAAGCTGTTAACCTAAAATTATTGCTAATGATTAGTTGTTTGACTAATTATTACTATAACTATTAATATATGCCTTCGTATTTTGAAATTCATTCTTTTTTTTCCCCCTTTTTTGGGGGGATGTTTTCTGGACATCAGAAAGGTTTTGATGTTTTTAATGCGCTGGATCTAATGGACAATAAGAATTTCTTGGAAAAGCTCAAGTTTGGAATTGGTGATGGTAACCTGCAGTATTATCTGTACAACTGGAAATGCCCTCCCATGGACCCAGAGAAAGTAAGATTTGGTTTTGTTTTAAGTCTTTATATCCCAGCTTTGATGATTAGCCTCTTCTCACAAAAAAAAGAGTTGTTAATTTTACGAAAACAGTTCTTTTTTTTTTTTTTTTTTTTTTTTTTTTATTATTTTAATA
>JAUMHP010000023.1:1121974-1132881 GCA_032361065.1 Enteromius trimaculatus
GTAAACATTACTCTGTTGTAAAGCTGCTTTGCAATGATATGTATCATGAAAAGCGCTATACAAATAAATTTGAATTTAATTGAACTGAATACTTATGTATTTTCAGCATCTAAAAGTAAACCCCACCTCTTCTTGCCGATTGGCCGGCTGAAGTTTGTTTTTGTTGTGGTGCACATCCTGTGCCCATAGTGTTTGTTTTGGAATTGCAGCCTCTGTGTTGTCTTTCGAGACCGGGTTGTTTCCCAATGTATTCAGAGGGCAGACAGCAAGACGATCAAAGGGTGATGCATACGGTTTGAGATAAAAATTAAATTGAGCTTAAATTCTGCTAAATCTCATAGAGCACCTTTAACCCTGTAAGACCCAAATTTAGAAAAAAAGGAGCAACACATTTTTTGACCTCTCAGATATTGTTTTAGGAGGCCTCTGATGTAGGAATTAAAGATTTTTCAAATTTTTTTTACTTTTTATTAAGTTTTTATGGAAAGGTTGTAATATTGCAATATTGGGCCTAGTTGTGAGCAGAATTTCTGTATTTGTACTTATGGGCCAAGGAATCATTCGGAAGAAGAGAAGTTAGTCGACGGTTTCCAACAAGTAAAGAAAAGTTGCAACAGACCGTGTATTGAGGAGAAAACTAACATGGCGGAGCAACAAATGACAAGTAGCAGCAGGTTACTTTGACCGGCGGAGATGAGATTAAGTATGAAATTTGGGAAACTAAACTTTTGAGATATTTTCATTTATTGGGGCTTAAAGCCGCGAACAGAAGCTGAAATAGCAGCAGACCCTCCGAAAAATGCGGACGCGTATGCAGAGTTAATTTTATTGCTAGATGACAAAAGTTTGTCTTTGATAATGAGAGATGCGAAGAATGATGGAAGAAAGGTGTTAAAGATTTTGAGAGAATATTATGCAGGGAAAGGAAAGCCCCGTATAATCAACTTATACACCACGCTGACATCACTTCAGAAGGCAAACGCAGAAAGTGTAATGGACTATATCATTAGAGCGGAGACCGCCATAAAAATGCGGGACAAACTTTGGGGGACAGTCTGCTGGTGGCAATGATTTTGAAGGGATTGCCAGAGAGTTTTAAGCCATTCGCAATTCATGTGGCGCACACATATGACAACATAACTTTTGCAGACTTTAAGACCAAGCTAAGAAGTTTTGAAGAGATAGAAAAAATAAAAACAACTGAGTCAAACGACAGCTAGGTGAAGACCCAAGGGAGAACCGGACGGTGACCTCCCAAGACAAGTGAACGTGGGCTGAGCAAAGACAACACCAACATTGTGTGCTTCAATGCGGCACTAAAGGTCACAGAGCAAAAGCGTGTCAATAGAAAAAATTGTGTAGTGTTTGCAAAAATGACACACACAAAGACGCTACATGCAGGCAAAAAGACAGAGACAAAAAGGATGGTGTGAGTAAAGTTTCAGAATATGCTGAGGTCGAGGAGGACTACGCGTTCAAGATAGCGGATGGAGAGGCCAGTGTCCAGCAGCAGCCGGCAAGCGACATTCAGGAGAGGGGCCTGATGGTGGACACGGGAGCCACCTCTCACGTCATCAACGACATCGCCTTGTTCACCAGTTTCGACAGCACCTTCAGGTCGGAGACACAGCATCGAGTTGGCAGATGGCACCAGATGCAGCGGCGTCGCTCAGCGGAGAGGCACTGCAGTGGTTTTCCTCATTGATAGCAGTGGACGATGGTGCAAAGCGAAACTGAGAGACGTTCTGTATGTACCAACGTACCCACAGAACATTTTCTCGTGAAGGCAGCAACCACGAACGGGTCTACAGTCGTCTTCAAAGAAGACAAAAATGTTTTGATAGCCAGAGACGGCACAAGGTTTGACATTTATGTGTATGGCAGGTTGTACTACTTGCACACTGAAATTGAGTCTAATGATGATGAATGTAATGCAAGTCCCAAAATATGTGCAATCATTCATTGATGGTTACTCAAATGCAATGTTTGTATATTTTCTAAAGAAAAAGACTGACTCAGTGCAGGCAACAGAGAAATTCCTTGCAGGGCAGACTCCTTATGAGATGTTAACAAGCAAAAAGCCTAATGTGTCCAGAATGCAGAAATTTGGGTCTATATGCTACACATACAAACAAGAAAAAGGAAAACTTGACTCCAGATGTGAACAGGGGCGTTTTGTGGGATACGACATAAAGTATATCTCCCAGATAAGAACAAGGTGCAAAAACACAGGCTAGTGAAGTTTGTGAACCAGGTCACTGTGAAGAAACAAACGCAGACAGGCAAGCCAGATCCATATGATGATGACAGTGTAGGGCTCGGGATTAGTGAGGCGCAGGGGGTCAATAGGAGTACAGAAAAGGCTCCAGAGCCAAATGAGCCTGGTAGAAGTCCACATAGCAGTCCAAGGGAAGCAAGAGAGTCTGCTGAGCAAAATGAAACAGGAGAAAGTCTAAAAAGTGTTGAGCCTGAGAGTAAAAGGTATCCAACTAGAGAAAGGAGGGTACCAAATTGCTTAGGTGACTTCGTAACCGAAAACTATGACAGTGATGCTGTCCACATTACGGTAGATTACTACTGCAGAGCAGTTTGTGGCATTCCACAGACTTACGGGGAAGCAATGGAGTCAGACAATTCAAAAGAATGGAGAAAAGCCATGGATGAGGAAATTCAGTCCTTAAATGAGAACAAAACCTTTACCCCGACATCACTACCTGTAGGCAAGAAACCAGTGGGGGGTAGGTGGGTTTATGCAATCAAGACCGGTGGGAAGGACCAGTACAAGGCGCGATTTATGGCTAAGGGCTACAGCCAGAAAATGGGGATAGACTATGGGGAAACTATTTCACCCACCGCAGATTTAACGAGTATAATGGTGGTGCTGCAGAAGGCAGTACAGGAAAATTTACTTGTGCACCAAATGGACGTGAAAACCGCGTTCTTACACGCCCCCATAGACTATGAGATATACATCAATCCACCAGAGGGTTATCAAGAAAAAGAGGGTGTAGTCTACAAGTTGGAAAAGTCACTTTATGGGCTTAAGCAGTCTGGACGAAATTGGAATAGGGTTTTGCATGAGTGCTTAACTGACAATGGATTCACACAAAACCAAGCTGACCACTGTGTATATTCCCAAGAGTCAAAAGAAGGGAAGGTGATCATAATCATATGGGCCGATGATTTGATTGCTCTGCAAGCGTCCCTTTTACCTTCTTTAGTTTCCCTTCATCGCTTGCAGTGATAGTTAAAGATGAAGGATTTGGGGCAACTCAAATATTTTCTTGGTATTGATTTTGATTTTTCAGACGGATGTGTTAAGATGTCACAGGAGAAGTACACCAACAAGATTCTACAGGATGTACAGAGAAGCTGTGGGCAGTCTGATATATCTGACGACCTGCACTAGGCCTGATTTAAGTTTTGTGGTGAGCAGGCTGTCACAGTACCTAGCTGAGCCTACAGAGGAGCAATGGGTTACTGTGAAGCATGTCCTGTGATATCTCAAAGGTACAACAGATAGGGTTAACTTTTAGGAGAAACACTACTGAGAACCTAGGTATACAAGCTTACAGCGATGCTGACTGGGCAGCTGACAACTGTGATCGCCGCAGTACTAAAGGATACTGTGTTTTCTTATTGAAAACAGTGCACTCGTCTTTTGGAAGACTAGGAAACAACCTACCGTTGCACTCTCCACATGCGAGGCAGAATATATGGCACTTGCTTCTACTACTCAAGAGTGCCTTTACCTAAAAGAATTACTAGGGGATATGGATAGCTACAAATACACACAAACAGTCATAAATGAGGACAATCAGGGAACAATTGCTCTCGTCAGAAATACTGTAAAAAGAAAACGATGCAAACACATAGACATAAAGTATCACTTTATTGGGTCTACTGTAAATGAGGGTAAGGTGATTTTGACATATTGTTCTACAGATGAGATGGTCGATGATGTGATGACAAAACCTGTGTAAACTGAAGAAGTTTGCAGGTCTTATTTTTGGGGAATAATGTGTATACCAAGGGTCTACATTTATTCTGTTTTTTTGTTTGTTGTTATTAATTTCTCAACCTAAGTACAATTTGGAGTGTTGAGATATATGAAAAATATGTCCTTGTGGGCGTGTGCGAGCCTAACTGTTCCAGCGAGTAGTCACGTTTTTTGTTCTGTTCTTCAAATAAATCAGTTGCCAAAATAGATAAAGAAGAAAATCTGCTCCTTCTTTTCTTCTAAATGTACCGTGAGTAGCACAACTCTGCGGTCAACCTCAACACTGTTCATCTGAGGAGCACAGGTGAACATTGCACTTGCTACACAGTGTGTTTGTGTTTCAATTATTGCAGTGTCTGCAGCTCTCTTTGTCTTTGTTGGGAAATGTGCAATCACGTCTTTGAGTACATCCAGTGGGGGTGGTCTGATGACGTCTTGGCTGGGGGACTCACATGATGAGGATAGTTTCTTCTGAGGATCCAAAGGGCTCCCTGATGTCACCGTCTTCCGTGAAGATGGTCGCCCTCTCTTGGGTGATGTGTTGTGTGTGTTCACCAGGATGAGAGAGGATGCAAGTTGTGCCTGAAACTGTCTCCTGTTCAGTATCTCTTTCTTAGTCATCTTCAGAGCTTTACAGTCCCGCTTGTAAAGGAGCCTTGTGAAGTAGTTGTCTGTGAAGATCTTGTAGTTTTGACCCTCTGGGAGTGTGGAGACGAGCTTCATCACAACATCACCTGACAGCCCAAGTTCAGATTTTGCTCGTCATAATCCATCTACACTCCCTTGGTCCCTTGATAAACGCCTTTTTCAAACGTGTCATAGGGCACGGTGTGTTTTTTTTTGGTTGGGTCTTGATGTCCACATCATCATTGGCTGGGTAGTCAATGGGTTGGTGGTTTTCTTTGTACATTTCACCTACATCTTTATTTTCTGAGTCACTTGCATCAGTGTCATCTAAGTCCATTTCAAAATTGCTCTCTCCATTTTGAACTGCAGCAATCATATCCTGCGCACTGAATAGATGACCTTTCTGGACTGGTGGCATTCTGAAACTTAAAAAGTTTAATTAAATATGTGAATAACACATATAGGTCTTATATTGTAGCAGATTAACAAAGAATAGACAGGGTAGTAGACCATGTATCAAGGGTAGAGATCTAAGTATTATCCATCAATGAATTACCATTTCAATGCAAATGCTGATCAAAATTCCATTACATTCAAACAATACTGTATGATTGGCCTATTATGCTCTCTACTTATCATACTAAAAGAGACTCTGTCTTTACATTTCTCGGTGTCAAATGTATGTTAATGTATGTGAAATAGTCATCACAGGGAACCAGTAAGGACCAAATTCCACATGTTAAAAACAGGATGCACGCAGAACATGCATGTGCTTGGAGCATTTGCAACGATGTGAGGCAACATCTACTTGATGATCTTTCTCCCCAACAAAGATCATCATTCATCCAACGCATCAAGAGAGAAGGAACGGCGAACCCAGAGAAGAACTCAGACAAGTGAAACCCGTTCCGCATCTCTCTCTTTCAGACATCATCAAACAGCAGTTAAACTCAACCGCCAAAGTTTCAACAACCTCTTGCAACAAACTCTGAGAACCTATCAGCGAGCGACCGCATTGCCATCAGGAAACCAAACCGCCAATCAGAGGGCAGAGAATTGCTGTAGACAACGCATCAGCTGAGAGAACGGTAACACAGGCAAGCAATTCTTGTTCATTCTTATTAAATGAATTAAAATAAACTCAGAATATGACGCAAACCTGCAAAACTTAAATTACATAAATTTATCAAATCCCATTTTATTAATCAATGTTGTAAGGCATCAGGGTGAATCAGACACTTAAAATTTGATCAGAACATTGAAACGTGAAGAGTTAAATTCCACAGAGAGGCCTCGCACAACAGGAAAACATAAATCAGCCAATGGTTGCACACCCTGTCGTAAGCAGACCTAACAGACATTGTCACAGAGCAGCTTGAACATTCACAAAATAATACATATTGAGAATCCCAACTCAGGAAGGAGATTGTCAATATTGTGCAAATAACCAAGTGAATGGTCAAAGACACAGGACATCATTATCCTTACATGGGTAATATAACTAAAGACTTTGTTGGACAGACCTCCATCCCCCAGCTCAGGATAGCTCGTGACCAGCCAACATTCCTCACAAGACCTTTAACCTCTGGTTTTCACCAAAACAGAACTCACATTCACGAAACTGACCCAAAACTGCATTTTCATGCCTATTCAGGCCTGGAAATACACTAAACCAGACTTGAACCACTGATATGCATAACTGCATATTATATGTATCCCACACATTTAATCATCATGTGTTAATCACTTATTTTATATGTGTTTCAATAACGTATGAATGGTTTGTACTTAAATAGCCGTGTTTGGTATGTTTTTGCTTCAATTATCTTGCTTGAAATGTTTCTTCTCTCCAACTCTTAGTCAGATGTATCAATTTCATGTTATATTAATCATGTCAAAATTATTCTCTGCAAAAGTGGGAAAATTCAGGCCATGTGACTGGAAAGATAACATTCTTAGATTTATGGTATGGAAGGAGAAATCTCACAACACCCTTAGCAAGCATCAAATCTATTGGTTAAAACACGATTTTGGGATGTGTCCAAAGAGGAGTTTAAAACTCAGGACACTATTCAAATCGCACTCTTAGCCTCGCTCTTAACACTCTCAACTCTTAGCTCTCTTAGCCTCTCTTTTACCTCTGACCTCTACACTTGGCTCTTAGCTCTCAGCTAAAGCTATGCATTTTACAGTCTGCTGTTTTCTGTAAGAGACATGCCACGTGCGCCATCGAGCACTGCTTCAGCAAGCACTACTGCTGCTGCCTAGCCACGATGAGGAAAAAACCAGTCTAGTCTCGTTTCTTTGTTTCTTTATTTCTTTATTTTCTTTTCTTTCCGTGAGAGTTCGTGTAAGTTAAGTTTTGCCTGCTGTGGCTTTAAGACCGCACAGCATCAACTCCAAACGGACTGCAACTCGCTCTTCTTCAGCCACCGCCCACTTCCCAAGGCTTCCACAACGACTGACTTCCAGCCAAGGAACAACCTCGGGCAAACCCCTTTCGTCAACATTGGACCACAGAAGCAATCGTGTAGCGCACAAAAGCAATGCAAGTACAAACCTCCAGATTCAAGCTGAACTGGTGAACTTGATATAGATGTTAACCTCATTCATGAACTCAATGCGAGAGTTAATCTTTTGATTGATGGTTGTTCAAGTCGATGCAATAGCACTGTAGAATAGGGATTTTTACATTTTCATTATCTTAAACTCACTCTTTCCTTACTTTCTCTCTTCTTGCAACTCATATGAAATGTTTGTGTTAGTTTATGTGTCTTAGGTTTATCCAATAAAGCCATACTTATAATTGAAAAGAGAAGTATCTGTATTTTGTGCTTACGTTAATGTCTTAATCTGCCAATCTTGCTACTGTGTTTACACTATAATGTGGATTTTAATATCCAGCAAGTTGATGTTATACGGCTCGCTCAGTGAATCACAGACTGACTCAGTGAGCCACCGTAAAACAGTGATTCTGTTCAAATTCCCTATAGAATCTTAAATGATTCTGACTTACTTTTATTTGTATATTTGAGCTAATTTTGTCCTTTACAATGTCTTTGCTGCTGACCTTTGATGATCCAGTTCAACCAAACTAAGCAAAAAGGACTTCAAAAACGAACTATTGTGCTTAATTGTTTTTTTTTTATTTATTTATAGAAGAGTATTTAACTTTCTTTTTATTCTACTTTGTGAAAGTTTTGCAAATAACATAATTTCGAGAGGATCGCTCAGCAAATTAATCACGCATGGCTGGCAGCCCGTCGACTAATCATTCCCTCGTTAATTTGCACCCAATCTAATCATTTCCCTTCACCATAAATATTCCAGCTTTCCTTTCTCCCGCATCTCGCTTTCGTGCACGATCCGCAAACTGCAATCCTCACCAAGCCATAAAAATGTCGGAATCCGACTGCTCTGATTACGCTCACGAGAAGCCCGCTCCCCGCGCAGCTCCTGCCCCATCTCCTCCAACCCTGGTATCCTCCCACCTTCATCAACAGATCCTGGCAGGTAAAGACATAAATCTCTTTTCCCTCCTTTCCCCTTTCTCTCCTAGCCCTGCAGATCACCAGGTCGATAATGACAGCAAAACACTCCCAACACCAACTCTTCACGTCCCCTCACTTTCCCCGAATTTTCCACCTCATTTCTCCGCTTCACTGACATCATCTGTTCTGCCTATCCCCATAGGAGACGCGAGCTTAACGACTATCTCGCCATCGTGTCGGAGCTCGCAGCCTCCTATCCTATACTTTTACACCTATCATAAGATGTTCCTAGCCAAAGCAGCAGACAGGGTGTCCCAGTGGAATCAGCATATCTACTGGGGCACCCTCGACTTGGATTTATATAACCGGATTTTCATGGGCTGTCATAATTTTACCTGCACGATCTGCAGGTCTATCACCCACCCTTCCACCTCCTGCCCTTTTGCTTCCTCTTCTTCCTCTTCCAAATCACCTCCCGCTGACAAACCCAGATCTATGTCCCAAAAATTCCCTCTCTTTTCCATCAGCCTGTCCGCTGTCCTTCCTCTCCTCTTCCCAACATCTGCATCGGTTTTAATGGCAATAAACGTTTCCGTGCCAATTGCAAATATCTTCATGTCTGTTCTTTCTGCTGGGGGGCCCACTCCAGAACAATCTGTTCCGCTTACAATAAACACACAAAAAAGTATTTATCGACTCCTATCAATGTTTTACATTTAACCAATGAACTGTCATCTTATCCTGACCCTAACTTTCACATTTTCTGTTATCAGGTTAGGATATGGAACGGATTCCACCCAGGAGTCACTACCTTATCTACTCAGTCGCTTATTTGCCCCAATTTCCAATCCACCACCACAGATCCTGACTCAGTGGACACTTAAAAAAGAGCTATAGTCCACTTTCATTATCGGCCCTTATTATTGCCCTTCACCCCCTTTCAGTATCTTCCGAGTCAGCCCAATAGGCATTGCAACTCGGAAGTATTCAGGAAAGAAGAGACTAATCATCGATCTTTCCTCTCCCCATAACCACCCATCCCCAGCATTAACAGCCTTATTCCCCTAGAAGAATTCTCCCTCCTCTACCATAATTTAGATCAAGCCATAGAACTAATCAAAAAAGTTGGCAGAGGGGCTTGGATGGCCAAAGTCGACATCACATCAGCCTTTAAAGTCATGCCCATCCACCGTCACTTCTGGCACCTCTTTGGCATCCAATGGCAAAACCAATTCTAATTCGTCGTTCGCCTCAACTTCGGTTGCAAAAAGTAGTCCTAAAATTTTCGACATGCTCTCTGAAGCCATTTGTTGGATCCTTCATAACAATTACCAGATCCACCACCTCATCCACCTCCTAGATGATTTTCTAGTAATTTCCCCACCAAACGCCCCGTCCGCCACTGATTTATCAACCGTCCTCAAAGTTTTTACACACCTAGGGATCCCAATAGCCCAAGAAAAAACTTGGCCCCAGCACATGCATAGAATTCCTTGGTATTAACCTCAACTCCCAGAAGCATCCCTCCCCAAAGAAAAACTTGACAGGATCCAACCTCCTAACCCATCCCAAATGCTCTAAACGTGAACTCCTCTCAATGCCTATCCAACCCCACTGAGATCCAGTTATTCACGCAGCCCCCTCCATAGGTTTCAGAGGTTTTTAACACAATCGTTGGTTCGCCTCCCCCTGGCCTTCCGAGTTAGCTGAAACCCCACCCCACCTAGCCTCCACAGCGCTCTACGAACTCTACCCCATAGTAGTCGCTGCCGCCCTATGGGGACACAAATGGTCTACCTCCACACAACGGTTCTACTTCCCCTACCATCTCTAATGCCCAAACCCATCTAATTATTAAGGGCATCCTGAGAGAAAACCCCTCCTGTCCCGACCAAAGACTGCCCATAACCCTGGAGAACTCTTCGCCAAAACTATAGCTCCCCCCTAGTCAACCGCACCCTAGACACCATGTTCACCCTAGCTTTCTTTGGCTTCCTAAGATGCTCAGAATCTACTGTCAATTCCCCTTTCAACCCCTCCACCCATCCCACCATTTCAGACCTCTCCATCCTCGATCACGAAACCATGACTTTCTTTATTAAACATAGTAAAACAGACCAACTTAAAAGAGGCCACCACATCTACATTTTTAAACTTCAATGCCCAACCTAGCCCTACCAAACCCTACGAGCCTATCTATCCTACAGAAGCTTGTTTGCTTCCTCCCCACTAGAGCCCCTCTTCATAGATGAATCAAACCAACCTATCTCCAGGTTCTGGTTCCAAGAAACACCTCAACTCTGTCCTCTCAAGATCTGGAATTGACCCCCGACCAATTCTCGTCCCACTACAGCCGCCAAAAGAGCCGTAGCCCAAAGCCAGATCCAAACCCTCGGCCGTTGGTCCTCCGAAGCTTTTAGAAACTACATCCGCCCATCCCCTCCCTCCGCAGAGGGCTTTTCTCTTCTATCCCATCTCTGCCGAGGTCTCCAAACCTCCGCAGAGGTTTCATTCCCCGCCTCCACCATGTTCCCTTAACCCACAACCCACCTAAGCCCAAATTCCTGCCCAGCCTCCCCTTTATTCCATGTTTTTATGTATTTCATTGAAATGTTTACCATTCTCTAACTCTTTTCTCTGCTTCACCAACAGGTCACCAGACGCCCAGGCTAGCTAAGCCGCTCCTACTCCCTATTCTTTTAACCATCTGGAGTCTGAGGTGATTTTGGGGCAGTTGAGATGTTTGGACATGCTCTGATATTTGTGCTTTTTTCAGCTACTTAGAACAT
>JAUMHP010000023.1:1132981-1200866 GCA_032361065.1 Enteromius trimaculatus
CACAATATACTGATATATATATATATATATATAATATTTATGTAGTCATTATATAGTTTTATTATATAGTTTTTGTTAAATATTTGATCTTTTTTGTCAAATATTAGATTTCCGTTAAAGAAAACTCTTATCAATTTTTACAATAAAGCAATTTTTTGTGAATATGCGTTTAAGTAACACATAGTCCTATAAACAACAGTCCGTGAATGTTCTCGCAAACCTAAAGTAGTCTTATACATTGCAATAATGTTTCCTGATTCATTTCAAATTGGACAACTGAAAAATGACACTCGTTTCAGTGAGGGAGTCAATTTGGACCCAGCATCAGCTCTGAACGATTTACTGACACAGTGAGTCTGTTTCAAACCTCTAACTCACAGGGAAGTGTGAAGCTGTTTTGTGTGCATGATTTTTATTTTTTTCCCCCCTCTTCTACTCCCCAAACCAGTTAAGCACAATCCCCACCCAGAAACTGTATCAACTAAACCATTTTGTTAGTGTCAAAAAAAATTCCCACTTCATGGTTTAGGCTCAGAGCTCATAAATATCAAGGGTGAATCCAGGACAACCATTAATGCTGTCAGGATGTGCTACTAATGCTGGACTCTTTAGGGTATGAGGTTATTATTTGTTTTAGTTTTGTGCAGGCAGTCAGCACTGGGATTGAAATCTTCAGAATTGGCCACAGAGTGGAGTTTAATGAAAAAATGTAATTAAAAAATCAGGTGTTTTGTGTATCTTTTTGGCTGACTAAATAAAAAGAACCAGCTCATAAGAATAATTTATAATCATAAATCAGACATAAGATAGAACACCATCTTGCGCTCTGATTAGACGGCATCAGACAAAACCACAAATGGATGGATGTAAAGCTTTCTCATGTTTTTCCCAGGTTTGTCTATTTTTGTCGTATTAATGACCATTTCAGTCACAGCCCTGGTTTCCATAAGTGGTCTGTGTGGATTGAGGATGTACTTTTGTGTTGTGAGCATTAGAGTATGTCTACTGTACTGTTTTCCGTAATTTTGTTCCCTTTCAAACTTGCACTGAACCATTTTGGGGTCATGTGGACACTCCAGATTTTTGAGTAATAGATTTACATTGTTACTTCCAACTACATGAAAGTCCCCCCACCCCCCCCTTGTACTTTCCTGCAGAGGAAGTGTTGTTGTCCAGAAGGAAATTACCGGTTGCTTGAATTAATGACTTGGGGAGGCAGTTTTTCTTGCTGACAGAAAAGCTTCACCTGAATGAGCAAAAGCCTTCTGCCTCTATTTCCTCTGTGGTGTGTCGATTTGTTTTTCATTCCCTGCTGCTTTTCACAGTAGAAACACTTGCTTCCTTACAGGCCCACGTGTGACATCACTAGCATTTCCATTATAGTACTGTGCCGTACTCGAGTTGACGTCACTATAATTGTAATTTTTTTTTTCTTACTTTAAATGTCAGGGAAACTTTAAATAGGTACATTTTTCCCAGCCTCTCTTGAATAGTGATGATGACATGTCATGGTTCGATTTAGCTGTCACACTGACAGACGCATGCATCACCCTCCGCTATGTCCATAAAATATAGTCTAGTTTAAACATTCATCATCTCTCCATCTCTTATTCCATCATACACCCTTTCACTTGTTCTTTCTCTCCTTCCCTCGCATTTGGATCTTATTCCATTTTCTCCCAGTTTCTGCCCTCGTTGCCAGGACAGGAGTGTTTGTAGGCCCTGAGTGATGTGGTATTTAATAAAGACATGCAGTGGGTTGCCAGATTGTCAATTTTTATGCTGCTTGTGGCTTTCAAGGTGATTAATGTCCAGAGATGCCATTATATTGCTCTCAAGCCTGGCTGTAGCGCTGGCCACTGGCCCAGGGGTGCTCTGACGGTGCCTTTTATATTAGACTGAAATTGTTACATTTTGTGGCCGCTGCCTCTGAATTACCAACTACTTTTCTTAGCTTATTGCTATATAATGCTTGTTGGTGCTTTATTGAACATAGTGCAGTCTCAGCTTCTAGTAGCAAATGTGGAGAGCTTTAGGGAACAATGATTTTGTTGGGTCAATGATAATGTTCGTTGCTTTCTCCTGAAAACATTAAATGAAAGTTTAAAGGGCATTGTATACACTTAAGTAGCATTTATTTATTTTACCTGAAGTTTAATTTTAATAGCTAAAGATTGCTTGGTCCAAAACAGTCATAATTTAGTTTTATATGATAATTTTTTTAATAATCTTTGATTGGCTAATTAGCTATTTTCTTTGCAAATCAGAATTAATTAGGATGCGTAGTATCTTTACCATCGCAGCTATTGATTGTTATATAAATTATAAATGATTGTTAAAAAAAAATATATATATATATATAATATATATATTTATATAGTTATTATATAGTTTTTGTTAAATATTTGATATTTTTTGTCAAATATTAGATTTCCGTTAAAGAAAACTCTTATCAATTTTATTTATTTATTTATTTATTTATTTATTTATTTTTACAATTATTTAAATATATAATATGTATATATGTATATATATATTTATTTATTTATTTATTTTTACAATTATTTAAATATATAATATTGAAAATATTAATAACTTTTTTACTATTAATTGTAGTGTCAAAGTAATTTCTTAAAATACATTTTTATGTTATATATTATAATAAACGATGCCTAAATTTGCTTGTACCATTTAAAATCATTGATGTTTTTGGTGTTTTGTTTTTAAAAGATTTTAATGTTGAACATTTATAATTTTTCTTATTGGCGTCAGCTAGATTTTTAAAACTGATGCTTTCCTTGAATTTAACACCAGTGCTGAATATTGAGTAAGCATTAGAATGTAAATATGGGTGGTCATATGTGAAGCTTCTCATGGTTTTGACATCTTGATTGTAGTTTTGGATTGCGTTGTGAATGTTGTAGCATGTCTATATAATTTTGTTTCAAAAGACCTGCTTTCCATGAAGTAGCTATTGTATACTTTGAAGTAATTATACAATATTAGATTAGATCCTGCAGCCAAGGAAACCAAGAGAGGGTGAGATAGGAGGTCCGAGATGCAGCTAAAAGGCCACTTGTCACCTGACAGGAGTGAAACAGCAGGACTCCTGTGGACACTGGGGAAAGGACATGTCAGGGTCACTGTGAGCAAAAGTGGCAAGACAAAGACGGAAAGATGAGAAGAAAAGAGTGAAAGGTGGTGGGAGAGAGAGGACAGCAGGTGCAGCAAGGAAGGAAACTAAGGCAGCCTTGACTCTGGTGAAAGGGAGTTTCCTGTTGCATACTGGAAGTCAAAGCTGTGTTTGTGTCAGCGTTGTGATGCTTTTCAGGTTGCAGTGAATTGAGTAGTTTACTGGTCTCACAGGTGGTTGTTCATATATAAAAAGAAAGCTGACAAAAGCAACATAACCTGGTTAGGTATGTTTTGAAGCTGGGATAGCTGGTTCTTTGCCAGCACATGACCAGCATAGACCAGCAAAGTACCAGTTTAAACTGGCAAAAGACAGCTTCAAAACATACCTAACCAGCATAGTTTTTTTTCAACAGGGAAACCATCAAAAGCAAGAAAGAATTCATTTGATTCTAGTGGAAGTAGCATATGCTAAGCTAATGCTAATAAACGTAAACACACATGCACTACACATAAATAGTAGGTAAATTAATGTTGTTGTTTTTTTATCACACCAAACTTTTTTTTTTTTTGTTTGGGCTCATCAAAAAATTCTGGGTTTATCTGCTCTGACGCATGAGATTCGTTATCTCGGGTAAGGGCTCTTAGGAAGCATATTATTTAAGAATCTTAGCTTTTTGGAACAGCTTTGGGACCATGTCTATGATGCCTCAAAATGCTCCCTCTTTAGTACGCTAGGTTTTGGAACAGAGCAGTGAGAGAAGCGAGAGATACAGTGGTCTGTTTGTGTCTTTGACCCGTCTATCCGTTCCCACGGTATCAGGAGGAGGAAGAACTGACCCTGTATGAGCTTTATAACCCTTCATCCCTCTCTCTCTTTCTCTCTTTCACACACACATGCACATAAACAAAGGATCTGTTCACATCAACAACATCACTAATTTGACTTTTTATTGTTGAGATCAGCAGTTCTCAGCTGGTTTTGCTTCTGGATGCAAATGTTAGCCATCAAGTGCATAACAAAACCAAGTTCATGTGAAAAAATATCATGGTTTCCGACAAAAATATCAAGCAGCATGATTCTTTTCAACATTGATAGTAATAAGACATGTTTCTTGAGAATCTAATATGCATATGACACTGAAGACTGGTGTATTGATATTATAAATTGTAATAATATAAGCTTTAGACATATTTTTAAAAACATTAAAAAATCTTCCCAACTCCAATCGTTTGACTGAGCATGTATTTGATTGGATGCTAAAATATATTTGTTTTCTAACAGGTAAGATCGGATACTATCATGCCATCATATCTAGTATTTTTGTGTTTCAGCTTTAATTTGTTTTCCAGTCACGATTTGTTAGAAAGCAATCCTTTGATTTCAAGAACAGAGGCTTCTCAGTATCTCTAAACTCCATTTTTAGAGCTTGGTTTCTTTATTTATATTCTGATAAGGACTGAGTGGATAATGAGAGACAGAAATCCTCTGACTGAGACCGGGGCGAGAGTTCATGTTTAATAACGCTGTGGTTGGCGGAGCATGGGGGAACAGTTAACGCTTGGTTAACAATACAACAGGTACAGTGGGGCTAACGTGACGGCAAAAGAAAAAAATCCAAATGTCGGGTTTTATTAGCTGAACAAACAATCTGAAATGACGTCCTGTGTGATTTGTGACACTTTGTGTGTTTTTAAGCTTGAACTACACGATTTTTAACCCTGCTGTGATATTTGGATTGGGTCCTGGATATATTTGTGTTGTACATTTTGTTTTTGTTCTTGCTCAGTCTTGCGGTGTTGAGTTCAGTGTCTTTGGGATCAGTGGCCTAATGCAACTTTTTTTTTTTTTTTTTTTTGGCCAAGTGTGTGTGAATACAGCATTCAAATCTTTTGGAGGTAGGGACAAACTCACTCTCTCACCCTCGTTCTGTTTCTCTGTGATAAATTATATATGAATAGTCAGTGAATGTTGCCGTCAGCCAGACCAGATCAGACTTTTCATTGTAGAAAAAAAAAGAACAAAACATCACAGTAAGTCAAGAGAGAGAACACGACGCTCTGAGAGAGAGAAACAGACAGAGAAAGAGAGGACACAACTGGAGCAAAGTTATAGAGTTGAATGAACTTTAATGCTCCAAACCTGCATACTGCAAAATAAAACATTTTACTTACTGTATAATGGCATAAATTTATTATATTATATTTAAATTCACCAAATATTTAATGAATAGATATATTACAGAATATATATAGACTAATTTGAAGTCTACAAAAGACTTACTGTAATATTACCCATGAGTCATATCGATGTTTATTTTTGTTGTCGGGTTTGGATAAGACATAGCACTTCATGGGTGAACTAAGCAGTGCTGGATGCTTGTATAATCTATTATCAGTGCATGAGTATATACGGTCCTCGCAGCAGACTGTGACTAATCAATATTTTCACACCATGGTGAACACTAATTTGTGTAATTTAACTGGCATCAGCTCAATCGGACACAAACAAAACACCCCACCAAACTTATGACTTTGTCATTAACTGCTACTGCTAGTAACATCTGTACATGAACCCAGAATACAATCAAATCATTTTGCAGTCAAATCAATGTTAAACTCAGGTGACATGAGATATAATGACCTTGATAAAAATGTGTTCTTGAGCTCAGCTGGAAAAAAATACATACTGTACCTTCTTGAGCCTCAGAACATTTCAGTTAGAGTGAAATGACTCCTGGGGAGCATGATGTAAACGTACTGATGATCAAGTTTAGTCAGATGGCGTTACGACTAGTGTATCGGAGCTATATGTCCTGTCTGGAACAGGCATTAGTCGCATCCATCGGTAAACAAATTACTCAAGTGCATCTTGTCCGACACGCATATCTATCGTGATGATATTTTCTCTGTGTTGGGCTAATGTTAGGATTGCTGCTTGAATACTCAATCATGGGCAATGTTCTCTAAAGCTGTAGGTGGTTGCTTGTCGTAATTGAAAGCGTCTGCTGGTGAAGTATTGTAGAAGGTCCAGTATATTACCATGCGCGGCTTGGTCCCTCACTCTGTTTCATTTCCCACTGAAAGACAGCGATTAATCTGATTAGTGATCTATCAGCTGAAAGCTCTGCCTCCCGGCTCTAATGGTCAATGCCATGGTCTGGTCTGAATTATTAACAGATCCATTCCTGGAGACCAGGGACAATTCATCACCGAACAGAGAGGCGAAATGAAAGAGAGAGATGGGGTGGGCTAAGTGAAGACTGAAAAAAAAAAAGTAGGACACATGCTCATAGAGTGGTAAAATGTTTTTGTGTAGCAGTAAAAAGATAGCAGGTACAGTAAGATACTGTATATGTGCATGTATGTTCTAGATTAAAAAAATAGTTCACCCAAAGATGAAGATTCTGACATTATTTATTCACCCTCAAGAAATATTGAAGAAGGTTACTATGGGACATTATAGTCAAATGAGGTTGTATTTGTTTTCAGTTTATCTTTAAGAAGTAGATACATTTCTGTTGTCTGTTTCTCCTTGGTGCATGCTCGTCTGCGACTTTAAATTCTCACGCTCGTTATACAGTATAGCAGGATTGATTCTGATTGGCTTCATTCCATCGGCTGGAAAAAAGTATTTCTAAAGGTGTCTGTGCATGTATCGTTATTGCTGTGGTGTGGACTCTGCTATTCTTTAATATTGAGAATGATTTTTAGACCTATATCTTTATCGTTATCTTTATACTGTAGCTATCTTCCTTGATGTGAACAGGCCTTAAGATAAAGCCATCAATAAAGCATTTCTAAACATCACACAAATTAGAGGTTACATAACCTTGTTCAATCAGCTTTAACATATTGAAATCCATGGCTTTTGACTCAAGTCTTAAATCTCAAATGTTCAGTTTTAAAACTTAATCTGCGTAGCGCTCTGAGTGATGATGGGGATGAGTTTATAGTAAAGACGGAGTGAATGATTTTTTTGTTTTTTATGTTTCTGTGGGAATTGAGTAATGTCAGCAGATGACTCACTCCAAACAAAACCATAATCCTCAATGTCCTCAACCCTAAATCCAACCAATAATCATAAACCTATACAGATCTCTAGTATTAATCATAAACCTAATCTTAACTTAATGCTGTGCTTCTAAATCTCATGTTTCCTAAATGGAATATGATCGCAAATCTACGTCTAATCTTCAACGTAAGCCTAATTCTGGTCAGCAGTCTCTCTGAGTGCATTTACAACAACAGCAGCTCTGTTTGTGTGTAGACCAGCCCACTTACAGGACACTAATCACATTGTAGAAGATAAACAGCTGACACTCAGCTGAGATTTATTTAAAACAAACAATTTAGTGGGTTAATATAGATCCGAAGGTTCACCTTCATATCTTTTTAAAAACCAGTATGGACTATTTTATGATTTTATGTATATGTGTGTTTCAGAGAAAATCATAAATTTTTGTAATGACATGAGGATGGGTATTTTTATTTTTGACTGTACTGTCCCTTTAAAGCCACTCTGTGTAAGATATAACAGGTGCAACTATGTCACAATAAAGAGAGAGCACTTGAGAAATGCGTAATAGATTTTGGATGGTACTATAAGAATTAGATTCTTTCAAGATGCAGCACAGCTCAGATACTGTCATGACCATTAGATCACTGACCCTGAGTTAGTCAGTGAGAGGGAATGCTGGGACCTCAGTAAGACTGCCAGTAAATCATAGCGCACACACAAATACTGTGATTTAATGTGTAATTTAGCCAAAAGGGGATGTACCGGCATCATAGAGTTTCATTGTTGTCTTTTTTAACCCTGGAGTTCATATTTCCAAACAGAAACACACTCCAACCACGGTCCGTATTGATTTTATTGCAGTGTAACTTCATGCTCGGATAGTTACATTAGCTTCATTTCAAATGAACTGTGTTTGATGGATTTGCTCATTCACACAGCCAATGACATCCACCGGGCCAAACAAGAATGAACTACGGTTTCACCCTCCGCAGTGTGAGGCGTAAACACAGGATGTACTGAGAGTGTGTGCGTGTCTATATAAATCCAGTTCAGCTTTCACAGAAGCTGAAAAATAGTAGCGCTGGTGAAGTAGCAAGTCATTTATAATTACTACAAGTAATTTCCGTCACAAATTTGCCAATACGTTATTCCAGCCATGCAAAAATATGCAATAGTATGATTCTAAATGCCTGTTCATTTAGCACCATTGGCATGTATATCACCGCAGTGCACCCATGCACTTAAATATTGCTGAAGAAATCATTTTCACTCAGAAATGATTAGTTACTTAAAATAATGAAGTATCCCTTTGTTTTAAACTTGTACTGTTAAAGTAGAAAGATTAAAATCATTTTCTTGAAAAAATTGCTCCAGTAATCTTTGTTTTATCTACTTGACTTTTTTTTTTCTTTTTTTGCAGTGTAGATGTTAGAAATTAGTCTTAGCGCCAGATATTTTTTTCACGTTTTTTACGGCAAATTTGTTATGAATGTAAAAAAAGTTTTTATTACTTGACAATTATAAAAGCAACTATCACTTAAGGTTGAGCTATAGTTTAAATTGAATCATTGTCACAGTGCTTTATTTAAGACAGATGTACTTAAACATTAGATTAAAATATGGAAGTCACTGGTTTATTGATTAATGAAGAAATTACTGTTATGTAGTTTCCACCTCAAATGAAAAAAGATTAACGCATTACAAGTAACGCGAGTTACATAATAATATTACTTTTTCCAAGTAACTAGTAAAGTAATGCATAACTTTTGAATAAACTTAATATAACTTTGGATAGTATGAAAGTAACTTTCCACAACACTGCTGTGTAATATTATTTCTTATCAATGTGAATTTAAATAAATAATTTTTTTAAATATCTCAATTGCAAATTATTTCTAGTAAAAATTTCACAGTTTAATTTTGATTGACTTTTATTTCACATGACTGCATCTGTATTTACAAAATGACCTTTTTTTCCCTCAATAAGGATGATTTTATTGTACAATATTGTCTTTATTTTTCCCAAATACAGTACTTTACAGTATTTAATTCCAATCTACCCTGAAGAGAGAATTATTAATTGCATATGATAAGAAAAATCAAGCTCAAAATCAACATACTGTAATCCTGACATGTAAAAAAAAAAAAAAAAAATGACTTTAGGATTTAGTAGAAAAGTTAGCCACATAATCCTAGTTGATTACTGCTAGACGGCTAGCCAGATGACAGTGATCGTTTCTGGAAAAGTGATCTGTCTGTAGTGACTTTCGTTATGGTTTTTGTTTCTCCTGTCTTCTGTGGCGTAAAATAAATAGTTGAGTTCAGACACCAGTTTCAGGCTTGTGAGCAATGACTGTTACCCCCTCCCTCACCCATCAGCCCCCAGGCTGGGACGTGGAGGGGTGTGAGTGATGGAAAGAAAAGGGTGAGAGGGCTAAATGCCTGAACCACATGCGATAACTCACTAGCGGTTCGCGGGGCTAACTGCGGTCAGAATGTGATAGCCTTGCACGAATATGTTCCGGGAAATCCAGCTAGTCCCCCCCCCACCAACCTCACCAGGGGTTTTAAAAGATGCAGGAGTCTGGAATTCCACAGCCGGTTAATTGAATCCGTGATTCACAGTCTCCCGAATTGTACTGTTTTCTGTTTTAGTGCTGCAAGACCCCTCTATTAAAGTTTAATGTTCCCCTATCGGAGAAACCGCATGAGGTTAATGCATGAATAGATAGATGCATATAGAAATGCATAGAGTTGCAGTATGTCTTGTGTATTAAACACAAATTGCCGCCATGATTTTCCTACCATATTTTGACAGAAGCGGGTTAATGAATGGAAAGTTGCTGTTGCTTTCGTTTTTCCACTCACAGATGGGAGTTCAGCTCCCTTGCAGAAACATCTGGTTCTGTTTAGAGTTATGCCGTGTGTGTTTATGAGAGAGTGTTTTTAAAGCACGAGCGTTAGAGGGATTTTTTTTTTTTCTTTTTTTTTTTCCCGGAGCGGTGGTGAGTTCTGAATCTTCCTCTGTCACGGGTCACCGACCGGTTCACATTTTTCTGCCAACACGAGTCACCTACAAACCAACGGTTATTAGTCTACAAATCTCCAACACAGCCAGATCCAAATATATTTATGTCCCTTTTGCCTATTTTTTTCTCCCTCTCAGGATCTTGAGTGAGAATCTTCATCTAACCTCGTGAACACCAGTGAGAGCCGAAGAGTTTCCACCACTGCTCGTCTCCTGCAAGGATAACAGTGAGTTTTGAATTAGTCTCTCTCTATTTACAGTGATTCAGGTTTCCTGCCTGTCATCATGGACATGCCAGTTCGTATTTCCTCTCTTCGTCATGGCAGACAAAATCAATTGTAGACGCAGCAGTTTACAGAGACGCAGCATCAGTTCGAGATCAGCAGAACTAACAGACGCGATCGACCTGTCAGATCTGATGCAACCCACTATAGTTGGATTGCGTTCACGGATTGCGTTGTTAAGGAAACGTGACTGATGGGCATTTGAGATACAAATCTGTGCTCATCCAATTTATCACATTAGTCCATTGTTTAGAGGAGCTAAGGTTGAATGATTTATCAGTAGCAACTCTTAAAAATTCAGCTATGCCGTGTATACCACAGTATAAATGGCCTTACAAGGACTTTTTCTCATAACTGAATTTATCTCATAATTTCAACTTTATATCTAAAAATAGCTAAATATTGCAAATCTATATCTCACAATATGACTAAATAACACAATTTGAATTGTAGTTTTTTATAATTTAAGCTTTAGAATTTTTCACTTTTTTATCTCTTACTACTTACTTTTGTTTTATTGCCTTGTTTCTTACAATAAACTCAAAAATGATATCTCGATATATCTGACTCAATATAGTTTTTAATTCTCATAATTTGTGATATTGTGTATCTCACTACAAAATGACTATTTAATATAAACTAAAACTAAACTAAAAAATAACTATTTTATAGTTATATCTCCTTATCCTCCTATCCTTTTTTTTTTTTTTTAAGTTTATCTCCAAATATATATTTTTTTATTTTATACTCTGAGGGAGAAGGGATATAATTAATATAAGCTTTTGGTCATAACATCTACCCCTCAATGAAACATAATGGGTGTTTAGCATGCAATGAAATGACCTTTGTTTTTCTGGTTAAACCCTTGGCTCTGACTAAAACTGACATGCCCTCAAATTATTTGAAGCCGCACCATTGTTCATTCACTCTTTCTCTCTTTCACTTCCCTGCTGCTGACCTCTGAGCAGAAACAACAGCGTAAGCACTATCTTTCTAAATTTCTCTCTATCTTTCTCTTTTGTCCTGGAGTCCACATTTTCATCCAAAGGTCATTGATGGCCACAGAGAATCACTCGGAGCAGTATTCAGTCAAATTGCATCACACTGTTTATCCCGAAGGTTCTCAGTGTGTTGTGGATGATCTGCTATAGAGCCGAGCCCTGCAGGTCTGGAAATGCGCCAGTGGAAAGGCCCGTACCAACTTTGTAAAAGGTCAGGTGTGAAGGCTTACAAATGTAGATGTTTTTTTTGTGTGTGTGTGTGTGTGTTCCGAAGTCAATCCCAATGGTAAAATGAGAAAGGAACAGGTGTGATGTAGTTTAGTTTGAAACAATTTAGCTTTTTTAAATCATGTTCAAAAGGATGGTTCTTCATATTAAGTCAACATGAAATCAAAACTTTATTTAAGTTCCTGGGCATTGTGAGTATAATTCATTGGGTGTGTTATTCAAAGGCAAAGATTTTTCTTTATATAACCCTTATTGAAATATAACTTTCTCTACCACTTAAATATCTTTGCTTTTCTGCTGACATCATCAAGGCCACTAACATTCCAACCAATGAGAACCTTAAGTGTTTTAGGAGGCTTTAAGTGGCCATCCAGTATTGCTTTCTTGCTCCATTCCATTATGAAAAACACTTTTTCATGATCCAATCAATTACGGATTGGTAAAAATCAGATCCTATCTGATGTTTTGTACCTGATCTCGTAAATGCACAGAAGTCAACTGGATTTGTGAATTTTCTGACTGTTTAATTTGACTTTTAAAGCTATAACTAGTTGGCAGAGACTGTAAAAGCCTCCAACATGTCTCGCAATGATTACATGTTACATGAGTAGGCGGTCTTTCACTGACAGGATGCATTAGCGGTTAAACTATATAAACATGACCATGTGTGACGGCGAACTCCTCCAAATGTGCTCAGTGAACCAATTGCGCAAGATGCATTGGCCCCCTGTATTTACAGCTTCACACTAGAAATTGATGTTAAAATCAGATGTGAATGGTGTCTGAGATGAATGAATGTCTTGCTTTCACTCCTCTTCATATCTGGCACCGCACATTGAAACGTACAGTAAGTGTGATTATCTGCAATGTGAGGAGTGTGCCTTTTCAGTCTTTTTTTATTGTATTTTTCTGTGAGGAGACGAGAGCCGTTTCTCTGACTCTTTGGCCTTCTGACTTCATGACTCTGCAGCGGTCTAAAATTCACACTCATTCTGCTTCATTGTTGCCCACCACAGCGGGGCTACAATGAATAGCAAAATCTCCCAGCGAATAAGAACTTTTCAGAGCAGTCATCTGGAATGGCATTGAATACAATGATTAGACTGTCTGTACATCTACAATAGCATATTCCACATACTCTTTCTTGTTTTCTATGATTAAAAAACCCTGTTATAATGCTTTGGCTGGGGGCGATAATGCATAACTGGAATAATTTGAGATTTGACATTTACTTACATGGATAGTTCACCCAAAAATGAATATTCTGTGAACCATACAGTGGGATTCAAGCAAACTCTGTGTTGGTTACACAAACCTAATCATCTGATTGGTTCCTCTACGCACCGACTGTGAAGCACTAGGCTGTGCAGGAAAAGCTTGGGGTTAAATTCCCATTTTCACCAGCAGATTGGCACTCAGGAATCACTTCCTGGTTCCTAACCACCAGCGTCTAGTTATTTTCGGTGTATTTATGCGTGTGCGTCTGTCCCCCGGGGCCTGTTTGAGTTCTGAGCTTCAGTGCCCTGAGACTAACAGGCAGGAGGAAGCAGATGGCTCCAAGGAGGGGTGACCCCATAGCAGAACTCTGACTCTGACAGAATTATATCCTCCAGAGTCACACGCATCTTGCTTCTATAATCCTAATAGATACCCAAACAACTCTCACACACACACACACACACGCTCACACTCGTATTTGCAGTGCTTTTGTAATCCACATTGCTGCTCCTCCTCCTGTCTTGTCACAACAACCAGTGATGGGCAACCACTGGATTATGCTCAGTCACAGTGCATTTTATATTATAGACTTAAAATATAATAATATAGACTGTACTGTGCAACGTCCATAGTGACTGCGAGTGAAGTTAGTAAGTGAGCTTATAAAAGATTTCAAGAGGCATTGGATGTGATCCAGCTATAGACTTCAGTCAGAGTAAACGCCGTATTCAATTTGATGCCATTAAAACAGAGACTGCTACAGTAAGTTCAATATGTCGTATTGCTCGGCTGAATGAACAAGAAGTGTTTTCAATGTCTCATTGGAAGAATGATCGACATCCATTAGACATGACAACAGTGGTATTGAACGTGGTGTGCTACTGTACTTGCATCCCAAACACAGACTGATTTTTCATTCAACAAATGAAATTTGGTGTTTGTTCTGCAGTACATATCTGGGGTTAACAAATTGATTAGAAACTTTTTCACTGGTGGATTAATGTGAGGAATAAGCTACATATGTGTTGCCATATGGAGTTCTAGTAAAAACATACAGTAGAAGCACTTTTTTTTCCCCTGGAAAAAGCTAAAAGTATCATAAGGCGCAAATTATATTCTTGATTCTTGTAGATGTTAGTCTTTAAAATTTGAATTGTGCACGAAACTATCAAATTCATGTTTCCCAAAGTCATGCAGAAACTAGAAATGCTAAACTATAATATATTTTAAAATGCTTTACCATACAATTTCCCATTTTATTATTGTGATTGCAAAGTTGAATTTTCTGCAGCCATTTATCCTGATCACATGTTTCTAATATGGTGATTTGGTGCTTGAGAAACATTCACTGTTATCGAAGATAAAAGTTTTTGTGGAGCTGTGATACAGTTTTTCAAAATTGTTTGAATAGAACATGAATTTTGTTTTGAAATACCGTGTAAAAGTCTTTCCTGTTGCTTTGGATCAATTAAATGCCTCTAGACTAGAGCTGAACTCACTTGAATTTCATTGATGACTGTAGACATTCCTGTGAGAAGCTTGGTAGTTCTCCGGCTAAATAATATTGAACGTGTTTCAATTTAATAAGCTTAATTTACTTACTAGCAGACCTTGCAGCATGTTTGCAGTAACCTTTCTAAGACTGAGATTTCATCGAAAGCGCTCTGTAACCTTACTGCAACATCATTCCAGGCATGTAGCACCCATAACCGTCTGCTCAAGTAATTATGGGCTGTGGCTGGTATCAGCTGGGAGGTGGTGAGTGAAAAGCTTTCTCACGGCCCATTGTTATTCAGCAACAGTGCAGCATTAAGTGGTATATTGATCTTCTGATGCGACGCATCCGTCGGGATTCACCCACTGCTGATCTAGGATCAGGTCTGTCAGTCCTGGATGTCTCTCACACGCCTCCTTTGGGGCATTCGCAACCACCGTAGAGACTGAGACGAGCCGTGTGGTGTGTAGATGTGTAAAATCAACACAAATCTAGCCGAAGAACAAACGCTGAATCTTTTTTCAGCTTTAATCTTGCCTGGATTTACGTATGTGCGCTATACTCCGCTTGGATGTTTGTCAAGAGAATCCGAGTACAGGCTTTTGTCATTAAGCAAACTCTTCTGCTTTAAATGTCCACAAACCTCAATTAATCATTAGTGCCGCCTCTAGTTCCCAATCTCCTCATGAAGGACACAGAGTTCCTTTCTGTGAGAAGAGCACTGCATCCCTTCACTCAGAATTATACTGCTGCTTGTAAGTGTTCTGATGGTCCGTCTTACTCTCCAACCCAGACAAAACCTGTCTCCCTCTCTACAGGTGGAAGAATGTCTGAAGACTCCTGTGAGGACTCCTGTGAGAACTCCTGTGATTGGCTGATCTTTCTTCTTTGATCTGTCAAGTTCTCTCTTCTTTTTCAGTATTTCAGTACTTGATTTCTGTCATACTGCTGCTGTCGTTGTGGTTCTTCTTTTAAAGCGAATTTAAAATTTATAAATAAGCCTTTGCTTTTAATCAAACCTGTAGGCTACGCGCGAGCATCAAGTCATATTTACATTAATCTACACCCCGCCCTCCAGCAGCGCGGGGGTGTCAGAATGTTCGGAAACAGTGTACTGTCACTCAGCCTTTTTGAACTTCTTCATTCCCTCAAATGAAAAACAAAAATAAAAGGTTGTTTGAAATATACAGGGGCCTTTACACTAGTCGGTCACATGTTTTTTTTCTTCGTACATTTTTAAAAATCTTTTTTTGTTTGTTTGATCACTGTATGAAAAATATGCAGTGTATATAGAATAACCTAGTATTTTATTCAGCAAGGGAGCATTAAAGGGTCATTTAGAAAGACATTTTTTTTAATCTTTGTATTTCTAGGATTCTTCAGTGAAATGAGTCATTGTTTCCACAACAAATATCAAGCTGTTTTCAACATTGATAATACATTATAAGAGCACTGAATCAGCACATGATTTCTGAAGGATAACTTTGTAATGTTTATACATTTAAAAATGTAATGATATTTCACAAAATTACTGTTTTGCTGTATTATTCATAAAATATACGCAGCTTTGCAAAAAGGCACAAAAACATTCAAAAATCAACCTCAAACTTTCGAATGGGAGAGTATCTGATGGGAACATGACGGTGTACTGCACAACACAAATGACCCGCATATCAGCCCGCAAAGGGATCGCTAACACTCACTCTTGTCTGATCTCGCTTCAGCTGTGGGCTTGAAAAGCTGCCAACAGCAGATAAATGCGTTTAGCTGGATGTCCCTCCCCTCCTCCTCTCCTCCCAGGGATGCAATGATTCTCAACTCCTCCCGGTGTCCGCCGCGGAAGCGGAGCGAGATGCCATTTCAGATGCCTGCAGAGGGTTAGATGGCAGCCGTGATACAGCAAATTGAGCTGTGGCTAACGTAAGAAAGCCGAATTGCTGTGAGATATATTACATAAGGTGTACGAACCACCTCGGAGTGATCCATTATTCATTTACTGTCATGTAGCTAATCAATCATTTATCGTTTTAAAGTGTTTTTCACGTCCACCGTCCTGTTCGTCTGCTCAAAAACAGAATGGTTTTGAAGCCCATTTGTTAACACGCTGCAAAGTGTTAACAAAGGGGCTCAGAAGAGCAACAGAACTTGTGATTAATGTGCGCATTAGACATGGAGAAGTGCTTTTTATTCGCAAAGGGTTCTGGCCCGAGTGTGAGACTTTCACACCCTCTCATCTGATAATTGTACGATAGAGACACAGTGAATCACTCTTACCTCTTGCCCTCTCCTTATCTCTTCTCTGTCTGTCTTTTTTCAATCGCACAACACGTGAGAGCAATCGCAATCGCATTCGTCCGCACACATTGATGCACACTTGCTGTCGGGGCATCTAGTCCTCGCTGACATTCTTTTGCCAGTGGTTTTCCTGTCAGGGCGACTCAGAAATCCAAATGAAAGCTTCTATCGAAGTTTGTCTGTGTGGCTAGACCGGCCATTGAGCTGGCAGACAGGCCCTTCACTCCTCTGCGGCTCTCAGACACACTGCGTTTTTGCCCCGTGGGTCACATTTTAATATTCATGGGGCCGGTGTGTGTGTGTGTGTTGAAGCGTGGACACACACTGTTTAATGTGATGTTAAATCTTGCAGCAGGTAACGTGCAACGCTGTCCATTGACATTCTACTTCAGTCACAGTACTGCTTTAATAACACTCGACTCCCTCGACCTGGACCGTAGATAAATGTGGCCCGGGGCATTTGCATTATTCACATTTCACACCAAAAGACGAGTTTTTTTTTCTTATAGAATGTCAATCAGGGCTCTGTTGTGGGCTGGATATCTGATTGACCTGAACCGTTTCCACAGATAAGCAGAATAAAACATAGCGTTATACTTTTAGACTTGGCCCTGGGTCCAAAATAATTGGCAGGAGATGAATTAATTCTATTTGGGGCGTAACTAGACCTCTGGATGCTTCATGCACAACCTTGTGTTGAACTTTAGAAGGTGGTGTACTATGAAGAGATACTACTAAGCTTCTTTGATCATACTGATCAACACAAGGCTGCTGCTAATAATTATTTTGATAATCAGCTAATCTAATTATTAATTAAATTTTTTATTAATTAATTAAACTGCTCTTAATTGACTTCAGATTTAGCCTTGAGATGATGGGTTTTATTAGAATAGAAGAATCATTATCTGAAAACACCATTTTATTTATTGCAAGAATAAAGTTGAAAAGCTCTCATAGTAACCTTTATACAAATATATTTATTATGTCATAACATTATAAATTCATTTGCATTTTTATGAGAACCAGATTTTCCTAAAAACCTGAACAATATGCATATGTTAGTAAAGACTGCTTTATACTTAATCAAATTTAGTTAACTTTTATTAAATTATCATTGAGCTAAAGTAAAGTACTCTATTAAGTTAACTGGAGGTAAAAAAAATCAAATGACAGTTTTGTGTTCCGTGAAACACATGTGACCTCTGTGTCATCAAAGTTCAGTTTGAGAACTGTTCCCAGCTTGATTTGCTTGAGACTTAATGAAGAGAGTAAAATTGTATTAAATAAAATGTAATTTATGTGTTTTTGCTGAGGATGTGTAGTGGTACAGCACGTTAATATTGTTTTACTCAAAGAGCATTTAACATGATATGTACTAGTGCTAAATAAAATGTTATACTTAGTACAGTTTCATAATTATATAATCAGTTGCATAACAAAAAAAAAAAGGTTTGAAATTGGCTACTTAATTGCGTTACTTTTGCCATTTATTTTTGCAAATATTTCATATTTGTAACAGATTTAGTTTTATTTTATTTTTATCAAAAATATACATTTTCCTTATAAAATATCTAATAAATATTATATCTACTACATTTAAAATTTCTAAATATAAATATTTATCCAGCTGTGTATATAGATATTACATAAAAGTGGTAAACACTCAGGGTGTTTGCTTTTTAGATAATTTAACATTCAAGTTGTGCTGTCTTACATGTAGTGCATATGTCAACACTTGAAGTCTGAATATTTCCCCACACTTTGCCTTATGTAAATCATTTGGGCCGGGATGTTTTTTTTTTGGGCAGTATGTCTGAACTGTATCCGACTTCATCAGACTCTTGGATCACAGCACTCTTGTTGCATTGTTTTAGTTTAAAATCTTACGTTAGGTCAGATGAGATCAACTATTTGAACTATTTTTCATTGTTGATAATCCACAGTGCTTGTTTCAGCCCCAATTATCACTGAGAATGGCAAAGAACAGCAGAGAAAGTTTGAAAGTCTTGAATTTTATGGTACTACTTTGCGGTCCCTGCTCTTCACTGAGTAGCGTCGAGAAAACCCTGAAGTAACACTGTTGCACATCTGACATTTTAATGAGAAAATATAATTGGCTTTACAGTGCACCAAAGAAGAATGCGTAACATACACTGCCCTCATAACGTTCTTAACCGGCCCGTTTCATTTTATCCACTGGTCCCTCGTCGCCCGAGGGGGTGTTGTGGAATACTTCAGTCTTTGATCTGTTGATAGGACGGGCACTCTGGAGATCTGAGTGTTTCTCAAGGTCTGAATGTGCTCCGATTCCCTCCTCCTTGCTATATAATTAGCTCTGGACACTGAGGACCACATCCACGGGACTCACCGGGACCATCTGAACGGCTTGATTTGTCCTCGCCGAAAAATATATAACCTCCAACCTGTGCAATATTTACTGGCTGAAATATCCATCCATCACACCTGAGAGTCTGGGAAACGTCTCGGTGTCTCATAACAGTCTGCTCTTGACTCAACAGCGGAGGATTGAGAAATATCAACCGGGCCTTAAATAGCCTCTATTTCTAACCACAGCACCATGCTAGTCCGTTCTCTGTTTCTTATTCAGTCTATTTATTCCTTCTCATCGATTCGTTGCTCATATTGTTTGGTGTCCCCGTGCCTCCCCCTTTCTTCTTCATGTTTCATAATATTCCAATCCCAGGCTTGTGTCGCCACTCGCCATGATTTCAAAGCATATTCCGGGCTCTATTCTCATTGAAAATACGGTCTTTGTTGCATGTAGCGTGAGAGTCGATGGATCCAAGCTCCCTCTGGGGAGAGCCATATCTGAGGGCCGTAAATGATGTTGGTGGTTGTGGGATACGGGCTTGTATCTGTGTCAGACTAATGTACGTGCTGTGTTTCTGTGTGTCTGCGGTGAGTTTTGTGTTACAGGGATACGGTGGCAGTCTAAGCCATTATAAATCGAGATGTCTTAAAATTGCTTGGTGGTGTTTAGACGGCCTGTGTGTGTGTGTGTGTGTGTGGATGTGCGTGTGTGTATGTGACTTCTGGTGCCACTACTAAAACCCCAGTCGTGACCAGACGCTGCCTTTATGTATTGATTCAATTTGGATGACTCTATTCAGAGGGATTCTGCACTCTAGTAGATTGTGACCTGTCTCTCTCTCTCTATCTCTGTCTAAACCCAACAGGCTTGTGCAGAATTTAACTTCTTTTCAATTCATAAGTGTTAATAATAATTAAATTGGCCACACCCGTCTGTCGTTTTGTCTATCTGTTGTTTTGTCGTTGTATCATTCTGTTTCATCAATGTGTTGTAATGATTTATACAAGCATACTGATGTTTTTCATTTATATATATATATATATATACACTGTTGTAATTTTCATATGTAGCGCGTTTTTGCGTGTTGCTTTAATTGATGCGCGCACACACAGACACATAAACTTGTTAACACTACCCCCAACCTTTATTATAATAAAGTAGTTTCCATACTAAACTGCTACATTTATATTTTTCAGCAATGATGTGTTCTTGAAATAACTACATTCACAACTTTTTTTGTGGGCAGAGACGAACAGATGCCGGAAGTTCACACACATACATTTCTTTTCAGGGCAGGAGTTTTGCGAATGTGTTTGTTTCGGTCATTATATTTTACATATGCATATGTATTTATAAATACTAATATACAGCCAATATGCTAGTCATATGCAAGCTACTGTAATAAGCAACGAGTTAAGGTTTCTAAAAATATATATATTTTTTTTAATTGTCCTCTCAGACAGATATCTAGTACTCAATTTCTCAGAATTCAGTTTCACTGAAGAAAAAAATAATAATAATAATAATAAGGTTTTACAGAATTATTGTATTTTAAATCAGTTTATAAACAACATTTATATAAATTTAGTTGACTAACAACCACTTAAAATTTTGTGAATTCAAGTAAACAGAGTAATCTTTTTCTTCAGTGTACTTGAGTTTTTGTTGAATTGCTATCCGTTTAGGTTTCCTGTCATTGCAATTAAAAATTCAGTTCAGCTTCTTGAGTGTGGCCAATGGGATTCAAATTCTAAATACACGTGTTGCTAAATTATTGTAGGATAATGAAAAGTATTAATTAAAATACATGCTTTTTTTATATGATTTGGTTCTAAAAAATAGCATGTAAATGTAAAAATGAACTAATTCTGGTATTGTTTGCTTCTTGACAAGTAAGGTAATGGTTTATTAGTTGAATGTACTGTATGTTTTAAAGCAGAGTAAAACAAAACCAGAAAGCAAATTTCACCGTCTTGTTTCAGAAGGCCACCATACGCTGCTGAAAACATACGCACACACACGTCAGTGAGGCAGAAGAGTAATGGCCTCTCACTGCCTCTTGCTCAGACTAATGAGAATCTCAAACCTGACAAGCGGAGTGCATTTATCACACACACACACATTTAATGACACCAAAGCAAGGGCGTTAAACACACACACTCTGTCTATTCTATGCATACACACACAGACACATTAACATACACTGTTCCTCTGTTTGTAGCTCAGGAAGCTCAGTAGAGCATCAAACCTTAACGCTTAAAGGGACAGTTCACCTAAAAAAAAGAAAATTCTGTCATTATTTACTCACCTGTCAAACTGTCAAGAATGAATAAAGCAAACCATAAACTAGTGAATATGACTCATGCTCCATATTTCAAGCCTCACAATAGCTTTGGGTGAGAAACAGACCAAAACTGTTTTTCAATAAATGTTGATTGTAGATTTTAATTTACGTATGTGCATATTCAACCTTCATTGATGCTAAGCATGGAGCGGCTGCTGTATGTAAATGAGGAATAAAAAATATTTTATGCGGAACAAAAGATGAATGCTCTGCTGAAATGTATTTTGAGTCTAGATAATTAACTGATCACATAAGAGATGCAAAATATTGATATATATTAAATTGATATGGGATGCTATGTTGATGGGAGCCTTAATTAGAGTGGTTTCTGAGCCACGTTTGATCTTTTAATCAGGTCTGGGATTGAGATTAGGGGTTGGAGATTGAGATTAGGATTACGTGTGGGATTATCCCATCGGAAAACCAAATGAATCTCTGTCATCATCCAGCATGTGATTGGAATGCCATATTAGCACATCAATAGTCCACACACAAACCATCTTGACCAGGTGCCACCTCATATAGCTTCCAATTAATCAGATTAAAAGAATCAGTGTATTACAGGATCAGACAGGAACTATCTGAAGCCATTAAGACGGCTACGTTTGTGTCTATATTCAAATATTCCAGATCACAGAACTGATACACTGCCAAAACCCATTGCTCAACCTCTTTTAGTTCATATTAAAATAAAGTAGCTGGTTGTCTTTCATATAACTTATAATGTTGGTGTGTTTTTGAGTTGTTGAGTTGCTGACTCGACGACTGTTAAGGGGAAGCTGACCTTGTGACCATATGGCCTGATGACCCGTTCTGCAGGGGTCCCTTACACAGCTGTGTGGTCTGAGCCTTTGAAAGCAGAGGTCTCTGTAAATACCACACTGGTAATATACTCTTTGGGTTCGGACCAAATGGGAAAATGGCAGATTGGTCTCAGTTCAGAGTGCACGAGCTTGGATTGGTATGAACGCAGCATGAGGAAGTGACTTCAAAGAGAAGATATACTCGCCCACACACACAACAGTTCAGATTTGGACATGAACTGCACCATTCTCAACAGAACATTTGTAACACTGTGTCCGAACCAGGCATTAAGTACTACTTACGTCCAAAGTGAATTTTAAACTGCAGTAAAATGCAAAAAACTGCGAATGTAACAAACACAGCAAAAAGTGGGTATATTGTTTGATTTGTTCTTTTGGCAAAAAAACACTTTACTCACTTTTATTAATAATCATAGATATGTGGTAAACATTTATTATTCAATTCATGTGTAAATAAATTGATGTCAATTCTTATTTCTTTTAGCAAAATAAGACTTAACTCACTTTTGTTAAAAATCATTGATATATACGTACATGTTAGCACATTTGGTATTTAACCACAATGTGAGGATCGATGGAGGGATGGATGAATACATAAACAGATCGATCAAATAATAATATGTCTCTACTGGGGGGTTTGGACCCATGGGTGATTGTTTCTACACATACTGTAGGCTACATAGACTTTCCTGGTCATAGCTGGTTAGTATAAATCTCAGATTAACTCGAAAGAGATGTGATTTATCGCCTGTCGCTTTGTGTCAGAGTGTCAGTGTCTGACTAAACCACAACATCTTTAACTCTGCTCTCTCTGAGAGACTGTAAATTAAGGGCTTTGTGTGTTTGTGTCTGTTTCTTAAGCAGAGGACAGTTTGATGAAGAGTTTAATCTTCTAAGGAAGAGACTGGAACACTGATTTTGTCTCTCTCTCCTCTTTCTCAGCATTTTTTTGAAATAGCACAATAACTTTTGTAGTAATGTGTAAATAGCATAATGGAATCATGAAGTAAACGTGATGGTAACACCCGGAGCTATTTGTGTGGGAGCCCAGGTGAGCTGGGTTGCTGAGCACTTAAACATAGCAACTGGGTACAGACCTGTCACAGGAAACTAACCATCCTGAAATGACACGAGTCGTCTTCTGTGTGTGTGTGTGTGTGTGTGTGTGTGTGTGTCTCATGTCAGTCCAGCACAGCATGGTGTTTGATCACAGCTGCATGTGTGTGTGTGTGTGTGTGTGTGTGTGGATGAGCATCAGTGCCCTGTAAAGAAAGTCAACCTCCCAAATCCTCTTCACCAGGCACTGAGCTCAGCATGTCTTAGCTGAGCACCCGGGGGTCTTTCTTTCTATCACACAAACACACACACACACATTCTTTGTGCCTCCTGCCGCTGCAGACTGTGAACTATCCATATAGAGACACATGGGAATATTATATACTTAAGGAATATCACGAGCAAGAGTGCAGATGTACTGAATGTGAGAAAATGGGGCTGTGATTCAGCCATAGGTCACTGACAAGACTGCAAGTGCGATATTGCTTTGATACAGCCCTAAAATACAACATTTGGCCAGCTATTGTACGTTTCTGATCTTCTAGCAAAAAGTATTTTCAAAAGCAGGAAAAAGCATAAAGTTTTATGTTCTTTCATTTGTGTGATTTCTGATTTTTTGTACAGTCTTATTTGTCATTATTTGAATGTTCTTTCTTTTATATTTTTTTCATTACTTTATAAGCTCTTCTTTCATGTACACTTTTCTCTCTTCCATATTCTTCCCTGTTTACTTAATACACACTTTCTTACTTAGGCCTTTTGTTTTTAAGCACACTATTTTATACACGCTTTCTTTTGTTGGTTTGATTTGCACGCATTTTCTTTATTTCACATGTTTTTTCCACTTTCTTACTCATGAGAAGTGGCATAAACATTCTGGTTCTTAAAGTTTTAATAAGTAGTAAGTGTTAATCATGTTAATCTTGAGTACCTATAATGTAGTATTGCATCCTTCCTATCTCCAAATAGTCTTTAGTTTTAATATATTTATAAAAGAAACACCTTTACGTTTATCACCAAAAACAGCAAAGATCCTTGAGGTATGTGGTGGGCGGAGCTAAAGTGCACTTACATGCTAATTGTCAAAAAAAAAAAACCCACGCACACAGAAATTTGATGCAGTTTTACTGCCTGCAGTTCTGAATCTGATTATTTTTCACTTGTTTATTGTTCAATTTGAGATTGCTTAGAAAAGTAATATCACACCTTTCCTCAACAAGCCGTATGAGTTATAGATCATGTCTTTAGCACAAACACCGCTGACAACAGAGGAGTGAGCTTGCTTTCATCAAGGTGTCTCATTCTGTTCTTTACATCATTGCATTAATACTAAACTCATATTTTAATGCAGCACCAGATTACAACAAAGCAAAGTGTGTGTTTATTGGAAACCGAGTGTGTTGCGGGACTGTCATGTAAGCCTTGTTGGTGTCCTGATGGCTCCTTATGAGATCAGAGCGGATCTCTCGTTCTCTGTCTCTGGATCTCTCTCTAATTGGAATGGTTTCATGCTGTGCTTGGTTAAAGAGAGAGAGTGAGAGTGCCGGGCAGCTTTCGACAGCCTACACTGCATTTCTTTTGATAAAGACTCTTCCAGTCCCTCCTCCCAAAATCTTCACTTACCCCTGCACACATCCACCCACTCCATGTGCTCCTCTGGGAGAGCTCCTGGGAGTCTGTATGTGCATGTGTGATGACTTTAACAGTCAGTCCCAGGGCTGTGGGGTGTTTTTGTGTGTGTGCATGTGTGTGTGTGTGTGTGTGTGAAGGAGCAGAATTGATAATAAAAATAGACCTGCACAGAAAAAAAAGTTTGAAGGAAAAACATGTTTTGCTCCCACCTCCTCCACCAGCACATACACTTCACCCACCAATTATAATACCCGCCGGGGGACGACGGCTCCAATTTCTGTCAATACAGACAGGTAATGCCTCTAAATAACAACCTTAAATATTAATGAGCTAGGGGGAGAGAGAAGAGGGATCAAAAAAAGAGCGTATTTTACATTCATAACTTTAGAAGTCAAAGAAGAAAGTGAGACAATTTGACGGTACGACTGCATAATTTTGGGCTCTTTGTTTGAAGAGGTTGCCGCCAGGTCATCCTCGGGAAAGAAAAGCCGAAATTGATTTTCCTCTTTGTCTAAATGACTGATTTGCAAAATTAATGTGTGCCGCAGCGAGTCTGAAAACAGACGCAAGGCAAGCCTGGGACGGTTCGGTGACGCTCCGCTAATGCCGCTGCCGTCTGCCTGGCTTGGCGACAGTGAAGGAGAGTCTCGGAGGTTCTTGTATCGATCCGTGCGGCCACTGTCTGCCGCCTGGCACGGATCCCTCTCTGATGTCTGCCCGACATCTGGCTGGGGATGTCGTTTCAAGAGAGAAACATCAAGTTTGTTTGATGCTTATCAGGATATAGCTACAACACATTCATTGGAGGGTAATCGGCACGATGAGTGTCACATGCACCGCTGAGCAGTACGTGGCAAGATGTGACGCGTCACGTGCCAACTTTCATGCTAATCGAGAAGCACATTGACGTTTGCTGACAGCCGGTCCTCTTGGAATTTCAGCGGGGAATGGGATGAGCAGGAATTGTCATCGGTGCTTGAATGAAGACTGATGGTGCTACTTTCCACAGTCATTCCCAGCAGAGACAGCAGCACAGCCCGCCAGCGTCGTTCCTCCCATGGACTGACCTTGTCAGCAAGGCAGAACCCTTGTGGCCGGAGCGGATCCCTTTCTTCCTCAGGGATTGGCTGACTGGCATTGATAGTGAGAAGGTCATGACCTCTTGCTAACAGACAGGACACCCATGTGACACTAGATGCCTCTGATTCTTTTAACAGTTATCTGAACCACCGTTCCAGTGGGCAACAAATTACAGGGATTTTTTTTTTCCATTTTAAGTTTGTTTAATTTAGTTTGTTTTTGGTTGAGTATATAATACAAAATATTAATATGCACATTTGTTTTTGTCAGATATACAACATTACAGCTATATTTATTAGTTTAATACCATTTAGTTTAGCTTTACATTCCTGGGATTCATATCACAGATGCACCATACTCAATAACACTGATGTTTAAATTTTATTTGTCAAGTTCTCAACAACACAGCATATTGCAGTACTTGCTGTCAATGAAATGAGCTATAAAATGTGCATTACCGCCACTTCTAGCATCTGCCATCTCTGGAACATTTATGATTCAGCAGTATGTACTGGATCTACTCGGATCTTGTGTCAGATGGCCCGAACCAGAGAACAACTACTGTAGTACAAAGTTCATAACAAAGGACTTTCTCTCTTTCTTCCAGATATGTTTTCTTATTATTTGATCACACTTCCGATCAACTAAACAAATTCTTTATTTTATGTGCAAATAGTCAGAAGTCAAACATACAGAATTAATAAAATTAGATAAAAAGCAGTAATTTCCTTACTTTGCTATTCATTTATTTATTTATATAAATATAATTCATTATTTGGATCAGTAATTTTTATTTATTTATTTTTTTACTTTTTTTTTTTCCACATGTGATTAAGTTTTTTTATGTATATTTTTGTTATATTGTTTATAATTTCAGATTAGTTTGAAAACAATTACATTTTTTGTAAGCTTTTTGTCTCTGCAGTAGTTTCACTTGACTACAGTAACCTTGGCAGGCTCAGCAAAAGAGAAAATACCAGTGAGGATTCTTTCTTTCATTTTTCATCTAATCCCAATTGAGGGTCAAAGTGTTTCCTGTCTGTCAGCTGTTTGTCATTCTTTCTATCTCTCTGTGCTCTTGAGAAGACTTTGCCGGCTGCCACACTGGTATTGTCTGCATATTAATAACTTTCTGGGTTACCGCGGTTACCAAAGTTCCCGCTCTTATCCCATCATACACTGATATTGTTCCGAGTAGATTAAAACTTAAATATGTGGTTTGGGATGAGGGCGAATGTGTCTATTTTATGAAGCGTGATAATAGCCCCTTAACTCAGTGCTGTCAGATGTGCCTCTCTCTCTCTCTCTTTCTCTCTCTCTCTCTCTCTTTTTCTCGTCTGTTCTGCAGGGGCAGACCCTCAATAATTGCCCGACACTCCTTAAGTCCAATTCTAATTTAGCCCAGCAACAGCAGGGTGGTCACTCACTGGAAATCTAATTAGGGGCTCCTGTGTGTGCGCATATGTGTGTGTGCGTCTCTTGTGAGATGGTGAGTGAAATGACTGATAGCGCAGAGGAAGCCATTTGGATCAGTGTTTAAAACACAGGCAGAATGTGTGCCAGGAATATCTGGCTTTTTAAAGCCTGCTCCAGCTATTCCTACCTGAATACTGACCTAATTGATTTCGATTCAAAAACAAAACTGGGTAGAGGTTTGTAATGTGTTTATGCACACGTCTGCCTGCTAGGTGACCCCTGGATCATATGACGATATCATGGGACAGGTCTGTGATAATGATTGGTTGTTTTGGCATAAACAGGCCAACAATGTCGTCTTTGTGGACGAAAGTCACACACACACACTGTGTTTCTTGTTTGTTTTTCCCCTCCTCTAACTGAGAGCCGATAAGTTTAGTTAATTTATTTGTTTTTGTTTTTCTCAAGAGCTGTTGATCAGTTCCTGACACATTCATTCGTCAGCCTAAAGACGAACCGGAGTCCAGGTTTGTGATGTTTTATATGTAATTCACTTTTTCTCTCAGGTTTTTATTTATTTATTTTTTTAGTCTAACAGCTCAGAAAAACTGCTTTATATTCTTGTAACTGAAATAGAAGCGCAGGGCCAAGATCAATGGTGTTATTCACAAGGAATGCATAAAGCGATTATACCTAGAATGCTACACAAGTTGGATAAGTGTGTCAGCTAAATGTAAATACTGGTATTTTCCTTCCAGTTCGTGTGAGGAACATTAGGATAGAGTTGCTGATTTCAATCAAGCGTGGAGTCTGCTCCGGTTCTCCTGCCCAGAGACCCGGATGCTGTATATGTGATTCAGAAGCAATTAGCCTCAATCTATGTGTGACAAACAGGCATTCAGGGAAGGTTTCTCGTCATTGCAGGGTTGAAGCATATAATTTAAAGTGCTAGTGCAATAATGTAGACTAATCAGCGGTGTTTATCTGCTGTCAGGACCTTCAAGAGCACATCCACACCCCTTTTCCACTGAAAAGGTGTCTGAATGCCACATTTTCATTGAAGGATGACATTACAGACTGGTTACTATATAACCAACACATCACATCCTAAGTGTTTTTCATAATTTGGAGACTATTTTAAGACTATTTTAACATCCAGAGTAATTTGATGATTTTTTTTTTTTTATGTTATCAGGAATTGTTTTCAAAGGAGTATTTATTTAAAAAATTTGCTAATATTCATTAATTGCTAAAAATATATGTATTTAATATATAAATAAGTACTATTCAATTGAAAATTATGTAATGCTTTTAAATGTCAAACAATTATTAATTAATAAACCATTTGTAGCAGATATTAAAATTCTATCCTATTTTATCTAACATTAAAATAAATCAAAATAAATGCTGAAGTGAATTTATTCACAACATAATGTAACTGCAAAATATGCTGTATCACAAATAAATATTTTAAGATTCGCAAACTGTTGCGTAGTTGTTTTTGACACCTTAAAAAATTAAACTATTGAAACCAAACAAACCATTGCATTTAGCTGTTATTTTACGATTAAACTTTAAGTGAGAGTCACATGGCAGTAAAGTAAATAAATGTAAAAATAAGTAAGAGTAAAAAGTACCATATAATAAGAACATATATATTCTTACTGAATGAATGTCAAATGCAACTTTCCACCTTAAATCTACATTTTTTGTGGTAATGGGACATCTATCGCTAGAAAAGGTTTCCCAGGAGTTCCAGACGGCTCACTGAACTCACGCAGGGTTTTTGAATCTTATCAACTCTAAATGAAGTTGTAGAAGCTCCGACTCAGTTGGATTCTAGGATCTCTGAAAGTATTGTGAGGGGAAAGTCTGGCCTCTGCCCCTGTTCACAGCTACTTGTGGGTCCCTGACAGCGGGGTTGCTGGGTAATGGGCCATGGAGAGCCAGAGCACTAATGTGCTTAATCGTGTTTGAAATGACAGAGGAGCCCAGGGACACCAGACTTTATTATGTTGGACCATGTATACAGAGAAGAAACTCATTCAATTTCTTCTTCTGAGGGTGTGAAAGGGTCCCAGAGTGGACGGAGGAGGGAGAGGGAGCGAGCGAAGTGTGTCCTTTTTACATGTCGCTTGGGACAAAAGGGGGTGAATCGCTTTATAGAGCACGTAAGTCATATTTGAATTAAAAATCAGGTTGCTCTCTCGCTTCTTGGCTGACATGATGTTTCCTTAAGCAGGTATTAAACCTCTGATGGAATTTAAATTCCGATTTTAATCGTAATTTTTATCGCGAGCCAGCAGTGATAAAAGCTGGGCTTGTTAAACAGAGTCAACCTATAAATGAATATTGGTCCTTTAAAAGTGATACGACTGCGTAGGTCGCGCACCATAAAAAGCGTTGTTCTCTTCCCATCAGGTTTTCCGTGCTGGCCTCTGCAAGTGTTTTTTTTAAGTGCTGCAAGAGAGGGAGGCCCACAGCGAGCCAAGGAGCTGTTGGTAAATCCAAATGAATGTCGAATAATCAATCCTGAGCTCAAGAGATTTCTCCTCCTCAAACTTCAGCGCGGTCTCTTTCCTCCCCGCTGCAACAACTCTGCCTCATTTTCTGAGGACCCGCAATGGGGCCCACATCGAGCCAACAGAGAGCCAGCTCTGACCCCGTGGAGGAAGAGAGGGATAAGCAGGGGTTTAGTCACATATCGACAGCTGTCTGCTCATCAGTGCCTTTGCGTCTCTTCAAACGCCACATGAATGCACACTGATTAGAAGAGCGAGAGAGATGCAAACAGTTTGCAAACACGCACACACATTTAGTGTGTGCCACCAGCCAGGAAAAAATGGAGGTAAACTACTTGTTGTACTCTGTACACGTTTGTATCAAGGAGAGGGGGACTTTTTATTGTTTATTTGTTTGTTTGTTTGTTATTTTATTTATTTATATATATATAATATAGTTTTGGAGAGAGATGGTGCATGTCTTTTTGACAACTGTTTGACTTTCTTCACATAATATCCTATGCGGAAAACGTAGGATGATATTGGTAAAAAAAAAATAATAATAATAAAATTTTATAAAGAAAATAATACGGCATCTTAAAAGGACTCTTCTATTTTATTATATTTGAAAATGTAAATTAAATAATAATATCAATCTAGGAAAAACGGAATTTTGGAACAATTAGATACTTTTCAGGATTCTTTGATGAAAAGAATCGCAAATGCAAATAATCTTTGGTAACGTTATAAATTTAATAACATTATCAATTGTTTATCAAGCTGATCTTTCTATACTGTTAAATTAGTAAATAATAATTTAAGCCTGTTTTTTACGCAAATATATGGCCACAGATGACTTGGAATGTGGTGCCCAAGTCATGTTGACAGCTTGTAAATATGTTTGTTTATTTGTTTATTTGTTTTTGCACTTTTGAAAATGAACTCCATCCATTTTTATTATATGGACAAGAGCTGCTTTAGCATTTTACTAAACAACTGCTTTTATGTTTTAAAAAATAATAAAGTGAATATAAAAAAAGTAATTGGTATATTAAGTTTATTATTGGTGACTCTTCTTTACATAGTTGGATGTGGATTTAACTTAGTACTTAATACTACTTTTGTGTTCAAAACAAAATGCTTATTAGCTGTTCTATTATTAAATCTGTCACTGTATTATTGAACTTTCATTTGGTTTCAAACTCAGCATGCATTAAAAGGTCTTATTTGATCTGTCTATTGAGCAGTTTCTTGAGTTGTTTGTGTCAGTACATTATTTATGTTTGCGAATAGTTTTAATTGGGCTTTGAAAGATTATCTACCCATCAACCGGTCTTTGCGGTTGAAGTTCATTCTTTAGCTAATGTCAGATTGGCGTACCATAAATGTCTTGTCAATGTTATTGATTAGCATCTGGTATACGGTCAACCAAATAGCAGTTTTGCATAATGGGGTGATTGTTTTCTTTGTGAAGGAGAAATGCTGTGCTGCCTAAAAACTTGGATGAAAGCTTCTCAACTGAGAATCATTGTGCCAAGACTTGTAAAGCATTGTTGGAACCTGGATTTGTTTTATGCTGGCTGTGATTTGCAGAGCTTTACAGAGACAGAGAGAGTGAGCTGAGGGGAAGTAATTAAGTCCAAATCCATTTAGGTCATTTAATTAATTGAGGGACACGTTCACTGGTTTCCTGGTCCTATCACTGTTCACATCAGCCTTGAGTGCTGATTGAGATGCCATTTGGAGCATGTATTAATGGCAGCAGAGAGAGCAGCTTGGAGGAATGGGCTGTCTGGTCTTATCTGCGCAACGTCGCTGAGGTCCCAAACTTTTGGGTCTCTAAAGAGTGCTTCGCCTTGAGCGAAAGGGACATCTTTATATTGAAAATTATTAGGACAGGAGTTTGTTAAGGATTAATTTGACCTGATTCCTTTGAGGTTTTTAAATATCTTTGAAGTTCTTCTTTTTTTTGAATTTGTTCTAAACGCTAACCTTGAAGTCGGCTTGAAATAGAAATCTATCCTTTTTCTAAATGCGTGTTATTTGTCTTGTCGTTAACAATTCATACATATTTCCTGTGTTTCTTGTTGTATTTTATATAAAAATATGAAAAGTAGTTCTTCCAAAATGACTGATTCTGATCTATCCAAAACCGTTTTCTGCCTAAACTTTACTTCTTTCTCACTATCAGCTGCAAATGTTCCATTGTACCAAATCCTAGCAAAACTTATTTTTTTCTTGTATAATAATCACTCGATGTACTTGAAGATGTGGAAGAAATCACATCCCGATAATTAAATTTTTTTATCAAGACTTTAAGTATTGAACTTTAGTGTGTAATCTGTCTCTCCGCATTTGTTCTGTGGGTATGAATGATACCTCAGATCATGTTCAGGAGAGGTGTGCTAGTACTTTTCAAAGCATTATAACTTCCATTCCAACTGGCTACAGTAGCCGGTCAATAAAAAAGCTGGGGGGAAAAACAGATGTACAGTTAGCAACAACTCACAACCCTGTAACATCATGGCACCACTTTTTGTGAAAATGTTATTACTGGATGTTTTCCGCACTGTATTCTTCAGTTCTCACATGATCTCTTCCCCAATTCCTTGAAAAGCAACACGTCTTTGGTTTTGGTTCTGCAGTCACAAGACATCCGGATGGTATAATTTGTGCTTATGTCATGATCCTTGTTTGTTTGTGTCCATATAAAAACAACCCCATGATCCTTTCAGCTTCAGTCTGGAAAGATGATGTCTCACATTTTGTGCTATATTAGTTCTAGACGAGCTTGTGTTTTCCTAAGTGTGTATATGCTCCATTAGAAGCGCACAGCCTGTCCCTGTACTCAGTTCTCTAAGTATAGCTAATCCATCAGACATAATGTCCCATTATATATGTAACCCAGCTTACTAGTGGGTAGTAGCCGAGACAGAATAATAGAGCAGATAATGAGATCAAATGTATGAAAAAAAACGCTGACAGAACAAATAAATGCCTGAGATTAAATGAACTATTTATGAAAATATATAAAAGTAAAATATGCAGGATTATAAAAGTGTCCAATGAAATCGCTTTTTGAATGACGTCAGTACGTCTTACACAATATAGTGAATATAAAAGAGCAATTGAATATGTTTGTATATTGTTATGCATCGGTGAGATGAAACTACATACTTGTGTAACCGCAGATACATTTAGATTTTTCTTGTGTAATGTTCTAAATGCATGTTAACAATGCTATTTTAGCATTAGCGTTATGCTAACATCATACGTGTCGTGTATGTATATTTCTAGCGAAGGATTGAGAGAAAAGCAGGGCAACCATCTTCAACCATTTCCTATCGGGATTTTCCTGCTTCATATGTACATTTGCATGAGTTTCCTTAGTGAGTTGATGTGATTTTCAGTTATTTTTATTACGAAATTGTTTTCGAAAGTCTTGTTTCATAAATTAACCATTTATTTTGTTTGGCATAAATGATGAAAAGAGACATAAGAGTGAAATGAAGACAAAAATAATGGTAATTTGTGTGAAATACCAACATTAACATGCTTTGTGTGTTAAACAAGATAATTGTTCAAATGATTGCATAGGATTTAGATGGAATGCTTTTGCTGTTAAAAGGGTTATGCCAAATAAGAGAAATAACACATTAACATTAACAACTAATTGTGGTCCGCTTTGGATGCGAATTGAGTGAAGTGTGAACCCTTCCTGGATTGTGGACCGTCTCAACTTGACGGCAGAGTTGGATCCTTTGAACATTTCTGTTTTGAAAGAACACAGAAATTGAACATATTCATCTTGTTATGGAGGGAGAGGAATTTCATATCACTTTTCCTATTTCAGAATAGACTTTTTTTTTTTCACCAGTTCCTGGATTCCTGGCCTGACATTATGAACTGATTGATTTTCCAAAGAATCATTCTGAAAGTTAATCATTTATAAAGAGCTATTAATTTTTGAAGTGTTCAGACTGGATGTACTTTAGTTATTGTGTGTGTTACTCTTACAAATGCTTTGTAGAGGTTTATGGGTAAACGTTCAAAGTGTTGAGTAACTAAACTAAGAACAAATTGAAGAACAAATTGGTTGAATACGGGAAAAGGTTGAAAACAGAGTTAATCACAAACATCTTTAATCTTTAGCTGTATGAATTAGTTGTTAACACAGAAAACAAACAAGAAATATCAACTTACCTTGAGAAGTGATATTGCAAAAGAGCCCTGTAGAGAAAGAAAACGGTAGAAGTCGTTACTACTGAATGTAAACTAAACTGAGGACACTGCACAAAAAATTGTTTGCTTATCTAGGGGACAGTTAATTCTTTTTTAGGCTATTGTATCATGTAGAAAAACCTGATGCCAAACTCATTAATGTCAGTATCTCGGCCCTTTATGAATCTAATACAAACACTCAAAGCGTTCATTAATAATTCAGCCTATTTTCAGTAGGGCTCTTTGGCAGGAGACTCTCTTTTTTTTTTTTTCATTGCCCTGAAAATAAGTTTTTGATCCATCCCCATTGGCCTCATGTAAAAGCTGACAGACTGAGACGGCATCCCAGCAGCCTTTGCGGTTAATTGAGTTAAGTCACCTGTGAAAGACTATACAGTTTGAGTAAATGAGCCAGGTGTCCCCCAGGCTGGGGCCCTTATAATATAACCTATTGTGTTCTCCCTCACTCAGTCCATCGTTTTTCTTTCCCCTTCTCCATTTCTCCATTGTTAGGTTGGGTGGGTTAAAAATCGGTGTGACTGCAGGATGCTTGAATATTGTATTAAAGGGATTGTTAAAAGTAAAAATTCTTTGATTATTTACTTTGATCATTGATTATGACAACCCATCTGACTTATTTTCTTTCACAAATATGAATTTTCCAATGCGGTTAGTCCCCATTGTTTTCATGATTCAAAAATGACTCAAAATAACCATAACATTACCCTAAAAGTGGTACATATGACTCATGTGCTGCCTTACAAGTCTTCTGGAGTTTTAACTACCATTTTACGACACTTCCCGAAGCTTAAAAGCCTTGGCTCCAATCATTGTAATTGGATGTAAAAGAGCAGCTAGTGCAATTTCTAAAATGTCTCCGTTTGTGTTCCGCAATCGTACAGATTCGAAATGACATGTCAGTTAATTATGCAATCATTCAGTCACACATGCAAGTTGTTGAGTCAAGAGTGGAAGCACAAAAATCCTTTTTACTGAGGTTGCGTTGACCATTTTTTAAAACTGCTATCATCATCATAGCTTTTTTTTTTGTCTTTTTCAGGTGGTGTTCAGTCTGCTCCGGGTCATGCTGTGTGGCTGACTTCTATGCTCTAGCTGAAATGAGGTTGGTGATTTTGGGGTCGCGGCCCCTCTTGGCCCTGACCCTCACGCTCATCCTCACCTGCCTAAAACATCTGTGCCATGGTGCGACACCCTTTCCTCAGGACCTGGAGCCCATCAGCACTGTTGGTAGTGAACGTAAGTATTGAAAAACGAAACCCCACGAGTTCCTGGGATAAAAGTGATGTTATTTCACAGATTTCTTTTTAACTTTAGGCATACAAAGAGTGTTGAAACATCAGTTTGTTTTCATATCTTCATAATTCAATCACGGCAGTTGGAATTGTGAATGCTTTATCTTGCAAGATATATTGCAATAGGCGCATTAAACCGTACCCGGAGTTTAAAAGTAAACAGCCTGCCAAGCAATCAGGTCTTGGCAGGCGTAAAGTGTTTCACACGCCAAATACGTATATCAGCAGCCAAGGCTGCCAAGTCCATCCTCACTCCACCTTCCCGTTCCCATCCCTAATCTACCCCATCCCAGTTTTCTGCTCTGTTACTCCCCAGCTTCCAAACCCACTGGGTCTGAGAGAGCAGTTTCACTCGGAGCTGCTGTGAAGTTGTTACTAATTGGCAAATAAAAACTCTACACAGTCTTGGCTGTGTAGCAAACAGTAGGGTTTGGAGAGGCCAGCTCAATTGCAAATAAAGTGTGATAGAAGTGTTTACTGTTTTAAGTTGATATTTCTCATTTTTATACAGTCCATACTACCCAGCACTATATTGTTTATAAGTCTTTATGTAACCAAAAAGCATTTTTTTACATTGAATTAGTTAGGTGTGGTTTTGTGAGAGGGATTTTAGCCATTCAGAAGTGAGTTGATTGAAGTTCAGTTACTGAATCTGAATTGATTTGAGGCTGAAATCACCAGTTTGGACCAGTTTTAACTAGAAAAGCAAAGTTTGTCAATACAAACTTTGAATGAAGGTTTAAAATATCTTGATTGAATGTTTTGAAAATAGATAATGTTGGCTAGACGGATGATGAATGGATGGACAGATGGATGGATAGTGAGAAAGGTAGATTGATGAATAGATGGAAAATGTATAGATAAATGGACAGACTAATACAGATGGATGGATAGACAGACCTGTATGACTTTCTTTTCTTCAAAGGTTTTGTACAAATCTTGGTAACCTAACAGTTTCTTTTCCTATTGACTTACATTATATTTTTAAACATTCAGTGGAAATCAATAGAAACTGAAGCTATTTGGTTACCAACATTTTTCAAAATGTCTTCTAGTCAGTTATACAGGTTTTCGAACAACATGAGTGTGTAAATAAATAATCAGAAGTTAATCTTTTTTGGTTGAACTGTAAGTTAATTTGTCTGAATCTAACTTGTGGTCCCATCTTCACTTTTGTCTTGTATCATTTTAACTTCAAATAACCGAATTTCATCTCGGATGTGCCATGATTGACAGGGGAGGCTCGGGGGGGGTCATGTTTGAGCAGATACGAGAGCCCTGCAGCATCCTTTGTTCTGCTAAAACGAGTGGACCACATTTGAGAGTGCTGGACTCAAAAACAGATACTGAGCCTTACAGCCATTGGTGTACAGATAGCGGAGCTAATAGAGCTCTCCAAAAAGAACATCACACAAGTAATGAGACCCATTTATCAACCATTTCCACCTGTGTGTATTTATGTGCTTGCTGTATGTGTATGTGGTCTTACATCCTGAGTCTTTGCTCTGTTGTACAACTTTTACACATTGCAACCTTTAAACCTGTTAGATGGCCTCGACTGCGTTCACACTGTTGCTGATTACAGTTGTCACTCCTCTTCTGACTGCTAAATCATGTTTAGGGGAGTGACAACTGTATCACAACCACCTGTAACAAGCAGTTTTTTTGCCTGTGCTTGTTAAGGTAATGCTTTGAAGCAACATGTTCAGTCTGGACTGTAATGTATGGGTTTGTTCTGGATGGTGGGAGCAGCTACAGCGCACAGAGACCATATCAAAATATGCAAATGAGCGAAGACAGGTACCTCAGTTCCAGTGATTTTTCTAACAGCAGCTCAGAGGAGCTGCCAGCAACTGCCATCACTGAATTAACAACTATTTGTTCAGTTTGCTTTTGTACATATGACACACATTTAATGTATAATTTGATTGTGATTGTCACTATCTTCATTTTTTGAGGAGCTAATTCAGTTGTTGAGTATGATTTTCATTGTACAGAAGTGAACTGAACAGCTAGTTGTTAATACAGTTGGTGTATTTGCATATTTTGAAACCAGTCTGTCTCTTTCCACCATAGATGGTCCCATCAGCCCCGCAGTCTTTGTGCAGCCCACACATTACAGACGGAAAGAGGCAGCATCTTAACAAGCTTTAACAAACATGGTGTCTTTGTTGTTTACACTGTTGGCATCCATGTTCTTTAGTTGAGTTTGTTAAACCTGTGCTATGAATGGAAGTTGTCTCATGATGTACAGTGTGAATGTATTTTGGGTAGTTGACAAATAAAAATTGGACTGTGCCCTAGGGTCAAAAATGTAGGGAAAGAAACATACAAATGACATGATGACAATGTACCTTCATTCTTAGAGCTGCAAATAGCATGAGAGAGGTTTATCTTCAATGACACATTGATACGTCCCATGTCCTTAAGACACTGTTACTTTCAGTAGAGATGCACAATATATTTGTACCATATCAATTGTTGACCGATATTAGAGATAAAAGATACAGATATTTATTTGTAGCCCATATAGTGTATTTTATTAAATTTAATAACACTGTTAAATAAAATGTTTAGCTAATCTAAAATCAATTTCTGTTTTTAATACTAGCTATGTGTTTCCTAGTGAAAAAGAAATATACAGTACTAACATGTATTTGAGAAACATTTATTTCAAGCTACGTGTAAGTCTACGATAAATACATTCACATATTTATGTGTTTGCAATTGTTACCCTCCATTTGTATTTTTAGTGTACTAAAATGGTATCCTTAAATTCAAATAAATTTTGAGTTTAATGCACTTCAGTGGTGCAGAGATAATGATGAAGTCCACCAATACTGTCTGAATATCACACAATCTTCGTCAATATTGACACAAAAACAAATTTTAAGCTTAATACAGCATTATGAAATGTGTATTGTGCAAAAGTAGTAATCCAAATAAAGTTTGAATTATAATTTGTGTTCATATGTTAATACATTTGAACTATGCTTTGTATGAAATTAATGTTTTAAATATATATATTTTTTACTATGGTTGTAATTTTGGAATGTCTAAATGCATTCAAATGTGTTATTTTAGTTCCTAGTGTTTAAATTAATTAAAATTTGTATAGATAATATACATTTTAATATTACAATTAATAGTTAATACATCTTAATAAAAAATAATTCAAATGCATTTGTTTTCAGCCATGTAATGGGAAAAATATATATATTTTTAATTTCTTAATATTGCCAAGAATTGTCACACTTCGGTGCATATCTAGTTTAGTGTTATTTACTCCTATCATTAGAATAGAAGCTTTGGTCATTTTTTCATCCAGGTACTACTTGACTTTTGACAGACTGAACATGAATTAGACCTGTTAGTAAACGTGCTGAAATACACTACGCTGGCCAGATGTTTGCCACAGTTTGCAGTCTGATGGAATTGATGCTAGTTGCCAGCCAGCAGATTTGGGCCAGTTGGAATTGACAGATTTCACAGAAAATCACGTTGTGCAAAATATATCAGACACGTTTGATATTTTAAAGCAATTTAAGGACACGTTGTTTTTATTTGTCATGTTTCATGACTCAGAAGATTGATAGTTAATGATCATCAGTCATTTAGTGAATGTTTACTGTGAACCATACAGTATAAGGCTTATATGATGCTTATTGTTTCAGTGCCTAAGTACATATTATCCTCCCTTTTACTGCATAACTGCAGTTTGGTGGAATAATCTGAGAATTCTAGAATATTCATTCTCGTGCAGTGAGTTCATGCAGTGATTTTCAGACAGAGTCGTGCGGATTGAATTTTCTTTTCTCATATCACTGGTTCATTGGCTTTGGCTCTATGTTGAGATGCAGACGCTCTGGGTGATCTTTATTGAGTGATGATCCTGCCGAGATCACATGATGTTGTTTACTCAGTAAGTGTCTTTGAGAGAGAGTGAAGTTTCAGCTCCAATTTAACCCTTGCGTGTTTGTTTACTGTAGTTCCTGAACATCAGAGCGAGCGTCGGTTCCAGCCGAGGCCACCTGTGGTCTGCCAAGCTCAGGAGAAACACTAACAATACCCTGCTTCATAATCGCTCAATAACTAGTAACAGGAATCATTAAAACGGACAGATTTTCTTCTCACCCCAGGGTCATGTTTGTCACCCTGTGGCTGCTACATTTAAGCAGCTCACCGTTTCCAAGCAGACCAGCAAATGAAAGGTCCCTGCAGGTCATTGTAGACATCTCTGCGGGTTAGAAAATGTTTTGTGACCCACTCGGCCTCTGAGAGAAGAGCATGCCAAAGTGACTCATGACTCATCTTTGACATTGTGCTAGAAGTTAATCTTTTTAAGTGTAAATAAGATTAATTAGCAGATGATGTTTGCGAGTGTAAACACTTATCAACACTGCTTGCAGCAAAATGAGATCTGTAATATGAATCATTATGAACATGAAACTGTTTTTGATGTGTGGGGATATTTTTTTATTTTTTTTATTTTATTAGTTTTTTATTATAGATCAAGATCTCTAGACAGGAGTGAATGAATCAAAGCACATTAAATATTATTAATCAAATGTATTTTTTACCAGTAAAAATGTGCCTAAATTAGAAAGAATTGCATAAGATGTGACTATATAAATAAATATAAATGTATATGTATTAGTATTTTTAGTATTTTCTTTGTAGTTACCCCAAACATGTGATTGGTTGAATACAAACAAAAAAGGCAAAAAAAGGTCTCAGCATTGATTAAAAAAAAGTCTTCTTTTTCTTGAGCACCAAATGTTATATCAGAATTATTTCTAATGGCTGATCAGCTTTTCCATCACAGAAATGCATTACATATTACAATATATATTTTAATAGAAAACAGTTATTTTAAATGAAAATAATATTGCACAATATTAGTGTTTGATATGTTTTTGGTCATGCATATGCATATTAGGCTTCTTTCAAAAGAATAAAAAAAAACCTAATTATTCCAAACCTTTGTATTTCTGCACTTATTTTTGTTATGCTTCTAAAGTATTTTTTTTTTTTTTATGGATGTTTTAAGCAGTAATCTTTTTTCTCTAGTTTATGAAAAACAAACTATATTTGCCAATAAAACGTTAACTTTTAAGTAAGAAATAAAATTGTAAATGCTTGGGTTTTTTAAATATTATTTTTTTAATTAAATACATTTTTGATTAATTTATTTTAAAATATTTAAAATGTTAATATTCTGACCTCTCAAAATGTTATCAAGAATGCAACGTGACGTACACATTTATTTGTTGTTACCAAATGACAGTTAATTAGGAAAAACATGTTGCTATTAAAATAAGAATAACCCTTCAGGTGCATCCATATCACCAAGATGGTCGACAGTGAGCATTTCTAGCTGATTTTAACCTAGTTTTTTCTCTCCCCCGTCATAAAGGCACCTACCTGTACCCCAGTTTCCAGGGGAACATGTCAGATAACGACACAGCAAGACTGGGGCTGGATTTTCAGAGGATGCTGCGGATTAACCACATGGTCTACATTGCTGCAAGGTATGTCATGTCAGTTCAATCACACGCTCACACTGCACACAACACCACAGCCACACACGTTTCAAAAGATTCAAGATGCGACATCGACTGGGAATTCCAGACCTCCCGATCGGTACACACTACTGCTGTTTTCTCCAGACGCCCACAGCGATAAGACCCACACACTAATGATAAGGGTCGTGTGATTGGGCCAATCAGTCTCATTCAGACCTGGATTGCAGACAGATGGATGCTGGCTCGCTCTCTGACACCTCCCTCACCCCTTCTATTTCCTCTCTGTCTGTCTCTTCAGCACTCGTGCTGTCCTCTGCCCCTTTCATTTCAGCTCAAGGTGTTATTGGCACCGTATTGTTATTTATTAAAAGAACTGGCAAAAAGAATCTCAGTTGATGAGAATATCGGCATTCCTGTCTCTCTCTCTCTCTTTGTCTGTAGAGATCACGTTTTTGCCATTAACCTCAGCGCTTCAGTGGAGCGTATCGTCCCCCAACAGGTAAGCTCACCTTATTCTCAACTTCCTGTTTCAGTCATCTCTAATGTTTTTCTTTCTCTCAGATCAGTGCTGTGAGTGCGTGATGTCGGAATATTCACTTTTATTCGTCTTTGGGGAAGGACCATTCAGAAATCTCATTTTTCAAATGAGCAATTTTCTTTATGGCGGCTTTAAAGGACGAATATTCTACACTTTTATAGCACTGTCTATTTTTCCCTGAGGTCCACTTGAAATGTTAGTCAAGGTCTCTAACACAAAAAACAGACGTAATTTAGTTTTACAGAACCATTTCCCACTTTCTGTGACGCTTGGAATTAATAGGATTTTTATTTGCTGTACATTCAGTGAGGTTTCTATAGGTTAATGATCGATTGTAATTAACTAAGCTCATTAAATATGACTTTCATTTATTGAAAAACCTCTTCAGGTTTCTGCTTTATTTTTTTTTTCATACAACAGCTGAAATGCAATGATTATAACAATAATTAATATAACAAAAATAAGATGAGAACATTAAAACTAGCTAGATTGAAAAGCATTAAATGTCTGTATTGCCTCGTAATAATATGGAAAAATATTGGTATTTTGGCCTATCACACATCAGAACTCTTGACCTCCAGTATTAAAAATTATACTGCAATATTAGCATTGATTATAAATTCTAATTATTAATTCTAAAATAATTAAGTATTAATTCTGAAATATCACCTGCATATATATATATATATATATGCAGGTGATATTTCAGAATTAATATTAATATATATATGGCTGATATATTTCTGAATAATTTATTATTCATTCCATTCATAAATAATTTTATTTTAATTTTTAACTGTTCCGTTCCAAAAAGGTGCATAATAGTGAATTACAGGCTTCACCTAAAATGAATGTAAAACAAACCTGCTCTTATACAATTTAACTTGACTCAATAAGATTAAGTTACATTATAAAAATGTTTAGAAGCTTCTAATTTTAATTACCGTTTGTCGAAAATGGGAAGTACTTAAAGTACTTGAAAGTATATATTTTCAGGAGCATTACAAAAAAAACTGTACCTTATTCAGGTAGTTTTTCTCTCCTATGAGACCAATTGTTGCTGTTAACTTGAGTTGTTGAAGTGTCAGCTATTTGATTTAAATTGCAATGAATTCCTGTTTCCATTTTATGTTGATGAAGCAGTCTGCCTTTGAGATCACTCAGTCTTTCTGCTTTTCGCCTTTTGGGTCTCTCTGACATTAATATCTTAACTGTTGAGAATAAGATGTCACTGCAGTTGAGTTTGTGAGAGTGTTGTTTTTAGCTTGTCATGGTATGTGTGTGTGTGGGTGTTGATTGCCTGCTGTTCCTGTTGGGTGGGCTGACATGGGGCGGCCCAGTAAATCTCTGCAATACTGCCTGACCTAATGACACCAGCAAGCACCCAGACACACACACACTCACACACACACTCACACTCATGAACAAGGCTTGTTAACAACCTCAGGGACCCCTCTCTTCCTTCTTGATGCTCAGTGCTCCTTGTCTGACTGTCTTTCCTCCTTTTTATGTTTATTATGTGTGATGCTTATTGAAGTAAATGAGATTTTCCCTTTGCAGCTGTTGTGAATAGCGATGAGCTCATGATTGTGTTTGTTTGTGTGGCAGAAACTGACATGGAAGACAAAGGATGTGGAGAAATGCACAGTCAGGGGGAAAAACAGCGTGAGTACACAGCCCTTTTATTTCACTTTCTCCCTGTAATTGTGTTGTTAGAAGTCAGCAACTGTTGCGTTTAGTGGTTATTAGTCTCGCATAGCCAGACCTTCATCTAAACGGCAGGTCTGGTCTGCAGCTTATTCTGGGAAGGAACTGCCAAAAAAGACAGAAAGAGACCACATGACTGACATATAATGTGACCAGCCACATTCTGCAGTTTGGTGCAGATTTATGTAAAAAATAAATTATACAGTAATAGGCCGATGTTATATTGGCACATCAGTCTGTAATATGGACCATATAGCAATTACTGGACTTAACATGTAAATAATTATCAGTTAGAAAAAAATGCAGTCCTTATTCCTAAAAGTTGGGTCAAGGTAGCCAATCACGTTAAAGCTTGCCAGATCAAGAAGTCACTTTTTATGTGTTGTGGTCAGTAAACGGATTGGTAATTCTCCACATATACATGTAGATTTCTGAGCACACACAGTCTTTATAATATCATTGTTGGTTGCAGGGAGCGAATCATCCTGGAGCTCAGCATAGGGATTATGGTAATTTGTGTGTGTGGAAGTGAAGGAAAAAGAGAGTCAGTAATGATGCTCGCTGTAAGCTTCAAGATGAGTCAGTGTGTGTCATTCAGGAGTTATATATAGTGTGAGTAAAAGCCAGTGTCTTGTCTTTCACAGGATGAGTGTTACAACTACATCAAAGTGCTGGTGCCACGTAACGATGAAACTCTCTTTGCGTGTGGAACCAATGCGTTCAACCCCACATGTCGCAACTACAAGGTATGACGAGTCTATTTCTGTCGCACGTTTACACACACACACTTAATACCTCCTACAGATGCACAGATTTCTAAAGCTTCCCTTTGCAGAATCAGAACTGACAGTCTACATGCACGTTTACCTACATTTGTCAGCATTAAAATTAATTTGGATATTAGGCCTGTTCAAAAATGTATATACCCTGCTCCTCCTCAGAAATGAATACACATCCTGTCATACCTGTTTACAAGCTGATTTTGCCATAAGGGAGTTCTGTGTTCTGACACCAACGCTGGCTGTTGGCTAAACTAAGCATTTTTCTACAGTTGCAAATAAGCAATACTAAGGCATATTAGTCGGGCATTAACCAGGTTTACATGTATTTTGGGATAATGCCTGAGAAGTATTGGATGGAAGCACCAAGAGGCAAATAAAATTATTTAAAATGCACAGTTAAAAATTAAGGTTGACAAAAGTTAGTGGGAAGTCATGCACATAAACAAGTGCATTTACTGAATAAATTACTAAATGCATGTCCTAAATGTTATGTGGGCTTTATTATTTACATTAAATATGATTGATTGCTATTATTATTTCTTTGTAAAGGATAAGAGTGCTTAGACTATGGTTGAAACACTCTTTCTGAATAAAATCTAGGATGTGTGATAAAAGTGACATGTGACGTTATATACAGTTCTGTGTAAAAGTCTTAGGCCACTAGTATTTTCAGCAACAAAAAATGGTTTAAAGTGGGTTATTTCTATCTTTTGCGGTAGCGTGTCAGTTGGAATTATCAGTTTACATTTCCAAACGTTATTTTTGTCATTCATTTTAATAATGCAGTGAGATTATTGTCTGCACAAGGAGTCTGACAACAGCCAGTGCTCCACACAGAGATCTGATCTGATCTCCATCCAGTCTGTCTGGAATCACATGAAGTAACAGAACAAACTGAGACAGACTAAATCCAGAAGAACTTTGACGATGTCTCCAAGATGCTTTAAAAAAACAGTTTTTTTTTTGTTTTTGTTTTTTTAAATCTCCATGGAATTAATTTTCTTCAAAATGACTCAATAATATCAGAAGTTTTCACTCCCAACCGAAAATGTCACATAAAATGTGTTTTGTATTTTGTTAACAATCTTGAATATTAAATAGAATCTAATTAGAAGACTTTTCTTACTCCTCAAAACTGATTTTATTTAGTGCCTGCACAAATATACCACATATTGCTAGTTTGATATGCAATCAGGCCAATCCTGTGATTGATGGTTTTTCATCAACATTAGCAGAACAGTTCCTGTGTGTGTGTGTGTGTGTGTGTGTGTGTGTGTGTTTGTTTGTTTGCCAGACAGCATGTAAATCTGACTAAACTCCGGAGGAGGCCAGCAGGGAGTCAGCTAAACTCTCAGATGAAGCTCTCCTCTCAACTTTTCAGTTTGAGGCTCTTTGGAGATCCTGATTTATGCACCTTACCCTGAAGGCATCTTCCCCCCATGTCCCTCTCTTTCCTCCTCCTCTCCACTTCTCTCTCTGTCTGTCTCCATTTCCCGTGCTCACAGTCTCGTTTTTCTACATCTCTCCGAGGAGAAGGCCGGTTTGTTAGAGCCCTAGAGAAGGACGATATGTCACGTTGTGCAAATCATGTCGCTCAGTTCCTCTGCCTCGTCTCCTCACACATTCCTCCACTCTCAACTCACAGCTTGAGAGGTTATACGTTAACTGTGGAGAACTTTCTGGAAAACTGTGAAAAAGAGAGGTTGAGGAGAGATTGTAGTTTTGAGACTAGGAAAACTTAAATTTGCCATTTTATATTGTGTCTATTTATAGTAGTCAAGAACTCTTGCCACAAAAGTGTCCATAATGTAGATTTTCTTTAGAGAGGCACAATATACTGGGGCCATTTCAGCTGTCAGGTTAGTTAGAAGAGATTTTAGAATTTATCGTTATCTGTCAATAATGGATATTTATTTGTACATGCTAATTTTCCAAGATTTTTTTTGTTTGTCAAGATTTTTTTTGGCCTTTTTATCAGTATCTCATATTTTATTCGGTTTTTTTTATATGCTTATTGTCCATATTTTTACGTTTACAGAACATTTCAGTCAACTAATGCTTGTTTAACATTAAAAACACTTATTGTTGTTATTATTATTGTTATTATTATCATAACTACATATTTTTCATACAGCATATTATGTTGTGATGGCTAAATTTACTAACGTTTAAAATGATGGTGAGTTTCTAGCTTTTAGTGTTTTGAATTTATTTATATAGTGTATAATATATAATATATAATAATTAACTATTAGCTTATCAATATCTGTCAGAATTGTTATAATGGTGCATTCCTTTTTTGCTGTGTTTTGCCGGAATCTCCTGTTTGAGTAGGATTTAGCATATAATTTTAGTTAATTAAATAATCATAAATAATAATTATATAATTAAAGTTATAAACGTACGCACGAAACAAACAAACAGGATACAATTTCCTTGACAGAGTTTTATAGATGGTCACTCTTTGACTCTTTGACAACCAATCCATTACCGCTCCTGCTTTAATTCCCCTCTATTCTTCTCTATCCGTGTGATATACAGGGCAGTGTAAGGTCCGGTGAGCTTCAGCTGGTTCAGTAGGTGTTAATCCGGTAGGGATGACACACAATGTGACCCTGAATACCAGAATGCACATAGGACCCTCTCAGCCGCACTGCTAAATGCATTTGTGCGTGTGTGTAATTCAGCGATCTTTGTGAGGATGTCTCTAGCCCTGCAGGGTGAATATCTGTGTGGATCTGTACACATATAAATGTGCATCACTCAATCCAGCAGTTAGCATGCGTTTTTTTTTTTTTTTACACCACAGGTTGGGAGCTTCTGCTCTGCCTCTGACTAACAAGAAAAACTAGCACACTGTTCACACCTACAGTTCCCAAAGACGAACAAAACAAAACAACCATGGAACACCCACCGGTCCACAAACATTTATACAGCACTAGATTTCAAGCTCCCAAAAATGTATGCAAAAACCAGCAAGCAGTATTTAAAACATGCCCTAAATGGTATTTATAATGGCACTGAAAAGAAAATTATGTTTTATAGGCAATTTCTGAATGAAAACAGTTAACAGTTCAGCGGAGAATCACAATTTTTTGCTCAATTCTTTCTCAACAAAATATAATCGTTCAACCAAAATATGAGTGTTCTGTCATTGAACTCACCTACTTTTGCTGAAACAGTGAAGGTCAGTGGGCTCCAAATCAACAAGGAATTGATTAGACAATTTTCAAAATGTCCATGTATCTCTAGGGTTCTTAAGTTGGTTCAGTGTTTTTTTTTTGTTTGTTTTTTCCTCTTTCTGGTCAGATGTCTTCTCTGGAGCAGGACGGAGAGGAGGTGATCGGTCAAGCCCGTTGCCCTTTCGAATCCCGCCAGTCCAACGTTGGCCTGTTTGCCGGTGAGTTGGCAGAGCACCAGCCGTCTGGGGAGGAAGACACAAAATCTCCTATAATCTCACTAGTATTCCACTGACATTTTACAAAGCTTAGGAAGTCGCACTGAGACAGCAGTGATCACAGAAGCACAGAGATTCAAAAGGGACATACTGGAGATGAGACGCGTCTCTCTTTTTTACCCTCTTTGTACCATATACACTGAACTGAGATTAGCTCCACTGTGTGGGGTTCGTGTTGTTTTGATTTATCAATACTTATTTCTCACCTCACTTTCCAGGCGGTGACTTTTATTCAGCCACAATGACAGATTTTCTAGCAAGTGATGCAGTAATTTACAGAAGTTTAGGAGAAAGCAGTCCTGTCCTGCGCACTGTAAAATACGACTCAAAATGGCTTCGAGGTGGGTCACCTGTTTTTCAGATACCTAGATTTATTTTCTGTATAATTTCAGTATTTTTAAGTTTTTAATTATGTCTGTTTTTATTTAGAGCCTCATTTTCTTCATGCCATTGAGTATGGGAACTACATCTACTTCTTTCTCAGTGAGATTGCAGTAGAGTACACCACCCTTGGCAAGGTCAGACACTTCAAAAAAACGTTCTCCTTAATCACTGTATTTGTCTTGTTTTAGTAAAAGTATGTAAAAATCCTTAGAAGAACATACCTATACTTAAAGAAAAAAAATGTAATAAATTATTCAAATTTGTTTTCAGGGTAGTCATGAAGTTTATTTATTTATTTTATTATTATTATTATTATTATTATTTTATTAAGTTTTTATTTTTTAGGGGCCAATTCTCTTTTAATAATTTTCTAAAGCATGCCTGTTATTGACAAATTGGCTGTTTTAGTGCTGATAAAGCACATATTCTGCTTTAAAACAATGGAGCGTAGTCTAAGCAGTACACGGTAAATAATAAAAGAAAGAAAATAGTAATAAGCAAGAACACATTAAATTATATAATAATTAATAAACGCTGTTCTTCAGAAGTTTCTATTTATCCGAAAAAAAATCATATAGCAAAATATTAAGCAACAATATTACTGTTTTTACTGTGTTTGTTTGAAAAAGTAAATGCATTATCCCTGGAGTAAGATAAAAACATCACACAAAAGGATGTGTTAATAAACAAATCCACTTGTTTAATACATCCCTAATCTTACCCAATACCTAAACTTAACAACTACCTTACTAACTATGAATAAGCAGCAAATTAGTAGTTTATTAAGGCAAAAGTTATACTTAATGATTGCAAATAGCGAGAATTGAACCTTAAAATAAAGTGAGATAAGCCAACAAGAACAAACTATTTGCAGTGTAGCTCTTAAAAATGTCTCTCACTTCCTTACTTTCTTACATCAGGTGGTGTTCTCTCGGGTCGCTCGCGTGTGTAAGAATGATAACGGCGGCTCTCCAAGGGTTCTAGAGCGCTACTGGACATCTTTCTTGAAAGCCAGGTTAAACTGTTCAGTTCCGGGTGATTCATTTTTCTACTTTGACGTTCTTCAGTCATTAACCAATGTCATGCAGATCAACCACAGGCCTGCGGTGTTAGGCGTCTTTACCACTCAAGCCAACAGGTACAGAGCCTCACCACAATACAATTTGTAATTCCATACACGCTTGAACAACAGCCTTAATTTATTTAAATCCAGTCCATTTGATTTCTGTATTGTTTATTTGTTGAAATAAGGGTTTGTTTAGAAAAAAGCATCCAACAGAGCTTTTATCTCCTCAGCATCACCGGTTCTGCCGTATGTGCGTTCTACATGGATGACATAGAAAAAGTGTTTAATGGGAAGTTTAAGGAGCAGCGAAACAGCGAATCAGCCTGGACGCCAGTTCCTGATGAAATGGTGCCTAAACCACGGTGAGGCCCAGAGTTTTATAGTAATACAGACAATCCAATTGATACAAATTTCAGCTATTACTTTTTGTAGTATGTATTAATATTAATTGCTTTAAAACAGTGGAGCGTAGTCTAAGCAGTACACAGTAAATAATAAAAGAAAGAAAATAGTGAGTAATAAGCAAGAACACATTAAATTATATAATAATAAATAAACGCTGTTCTTCAGAAGAATGTATCATATAGCAAAATATTAAGCAACAATATTACTGTTTTTACGGTGTTTGTTTGAAAAAGTAAATGCATCCCTGGAGTAAGATAAAAACATCACACAAAAGGATGTGTTAATAAACAAATCGAATATAACATGCCACATACACCGAAGTGACAGAATAGATTTCCTCGTCATCTTGCTCTGTGTGATATGCCTGGACCTGTTCTCTGGAGCTGTGACAGCAGCCTGTTCGGCCCGATGGACTCTGAAAACAGCTTTTATTTAACAGTGGCAGATGGTTGGAATGGTTCTTGTTAATTGTATGTGTGTGAGCTGTTTTTGCAAATCATTTCCATGAGGCTTCATGGGAAAAGTCTGTGCAGGTAGTAGTCTATATTCTGTCCTTTTATCTCTATCTCTCTCCAGGCCGGGGTCCTGTGCTGGAGATAGCCCTGCTGCTAGTTATAAGTCCTCCACAGATTTCCCTGATGAGACTCTTACATTCATTAAGTCTTATCCACTAATGGATGAGGCCATACCGTCTGTCAACAATCGACCCTGTTTCACACGAACCACCAGCAGGTACGCACACACATGCTCGAATAGAAATAATACACACAACCACATATTATTTTAGATCTCTTTATTTCTCCACTTGTTTTCTTAACGTCTGCATCTCTTTCTCAAGAGAGGAGGCAACTGTTATTAGTGCTGGAGAATAAATAAGCATTTAGTGTTGTGATGGAAAGACATGTTTGCGATTTTGTTTTGTTGAGTAATTAGCTCACGTTTCCGATGTAGGTTCAAGCTGACCCAGATCGCTGTGGACACAGCAGCTGGCCCATATAAGAACTACACCGTTCTGTTTCTGGGTTCAGAAAATGGACGAGTCCTGAAGATTCTCGCCAGCATGCACCCAAACTCCACCTACAGCACGCAGGTTTTGGAGGATATAGATGTTTACAACCCCAACAAGTGAGTTCTATTGCATGCACACAAGTTGCGACATAATGTATGTTATTTTGTCTGCCCAAAGGGAAAACTACAGAAATAAACAGTATTTTTTGTTGTTGTTTAATATGCAACTATGTTACATTTCGATTGTCACTATGGAAAAGGCTACAATGGCATGCAAGATTTTGAAAATGACAACTTTCAACAATTAAATACAGACTTAATATGAGCTGGAGTGTTGGTAACCAATGATATATGATTTTATTGAAGCCATAAAACTGTATTATTTTTACTTCCACTTTTAGCTCCAGCAATCAGAGAATCAGAATAAGAAAATCTTAACATTTTATTGCCCACCCACTGCAGAGAAAGACTGCAAGTTACATAAAAAACAGGAAATATATTTTTTTCTATATGTGTATATATATAATCAACATCTTTAAATCAAAAGTTTAAGATTTTTTCTTTGTATTTGATTGAGTTCTTTTTCTCAGTTTTCTATTTTTAATACACAGTGTTTCTTGGGACTGTAGTGCGCAATGTTATATCTTTTGTTGTCTAATTTTCCAATACTTTTTTGCTTCAAATTAAATTTGGTAAAGTAGTGATTCACATTGTAGCTGGTTGGTTTAGTTCATGAATTAGAACTCTTTAACAGATAGCTTTATCCCCTATGGGAGAAATACTTCTGAAAAAGTAGGATAGTATGATGGGATACTAACAGACAAACGGGAAACAAAGGGAGAGGGGAGCGGGCAACAGGACTGGGAGAAGATCCCCCGAACTCAAATTGCCAGAGGCACTGCTAAACCATATGTCAGAGCACTGCTACAACTACATGGCTTCAACTCTGGTGCTGATCTGCGTTTTAATAGTTTGTTCTAGAATACACACAAACCAGAAATATAGTGTGAGTTTTTAGTTTGAATTGAGATGAAGAAACAAAATAGTTGCAGTTGTCAGGTTTTATTGATTATTTGAAATGTTTTCAAAACCGTTTCAGGTATTTTAGTTTTTATTCAAAGTGATATAAGAGCTGTACCATGATGGACTGACCTGCTGTAAAGGGATTTTAGGTCGACCCAAAGCAGGAAACCAAGCAACAGATAAAATGTCACTTGTCTGAGCAAACACAACCTCACCTAGAAGGTTCTTTACAAACACATCTTCACTTTCAGCTCTTTTTCATGCACTTCACACTCATAGACAAGTCTCAGGCAAATATAAATATGTAAACACATAACCCCGAAATTCAATGTTGACGGAGGCGTTTGATTAAGAGAGAATCTCTCCTACAGTAAATGGGACGGATGATACGTGTGGAGCTGTAATTGTACTCCTGGGATCTCGCCCATGTTTGTGTTCCTCTTGTGTATCTGACAACCAGCCTCAACTCCAGCTGAGACTCACAAGTTCCACAACAAAATGTGACCACATCTTCATGCAGCATTGCTCACTTTTTCCCCTGAAAACCCCACCTCGTGTAAAAGTTAGCCTTTGGGAATGACACTTTACATGATGCAAAGGATTTATTTTGATTATTACAGATACTGAGGAAGATGAATTACAGTCAACCTTTACTGCATGACCTTCTTCAATCAGCTCGATGGGGGTGACTCAACTGTTTGACACATATATTGAATTTCTTTCTATATTGGGTTTTTCCTTTTTTTATATCAGGGATTGCTCTTTCCTTCCATTAGAGAGAAAGGTTTACCCCCAACCCTCCTTTAAAACCACTTTCAATATCCTTTCGAACACAAAATAAGATAAGACTCCAGAGCTGCTCATTTCCATGAAAGCATATTGTGATCAAGACAACAGGATTACTCCTTAATCCATATTTATAGTTTTAGTATTTTTGTTATTATGTTATATTTATGTTTAGATGGTCTTTATTAATTTTTACTATTAATCATTTTAGTACATTAAATTTCAATGAATGGAAATGTGAAATATTGCCTTGGCACAGAGGGGGTTTTTTCCCTTCTTTTTTTATGTAATGTGTTTTTTTTTTTATGGTTTTAGTTAACTTTTGGCTTACAAGTTTACAGTTTTAGCTGAAATTCCTTTGTTTGTTTATTGCACTACAAATTGAAAAATCGTTTTGCATTGCATTATGGGATGCAGTATTCAATGCACTGTACTTTTGTTGCATTAAGCACATTTTTGTGAATTTACTGGATAATCCAGTTATTTCATGCATTCAAAAAATGTGTCTATTTTTTCTTTTGAAAGTAGTATGATGCCATGCAATTCTAAACATAAGCTTCTTTAGTATTAATTTTTATATACATGGTACTTTTGGCCCAATAACTGGCATACAGTAAAAATGGCATACCAACACAAACCACCATTTCTCTCCTCAGGTGTAATGTGCGTGGTGAGGACCGGAGGATTCTGGGATTGGAGTTGGACAAGGATCATCATGCCTTGTTTGTGGCATTCTCAAGTTGCGTGATCCGCGTTCCTCTCAGTCGTTGTTCTGACTACGGCATCTGCAAAAAGTGAGTGACATTAAACCCAGGCTCACAATCATTCCCATTAAATATGTATTACATGTGAGAGCACTTAATATATGCAATGCTGTACTACATCTTTAAGTATCTATTACTGTTTTAATCACGTAAACACTTAAGTGTTACTATGGTAGAGTAGTTTGAAACATTTATTGAAGATGGAACCAGCATCATAAGCTGTTCACGATGCAGTGCAGCAGCTCAGTCCTCAGAGAAAAATTTATGACAGTCGTGTAAGAACCTTCTAAAAAGTCCTGTGTGCTGCTTCGCTTTTGATCTATTATGGATAGCGTTTGCCATAAGTGCACTGAAAGCGGTGTATGTTTCCAAAGACGGGCATTCTTAAATGCATTCAAATTTAAACACAGATGGATTTTGGAGGGCAAAAGGTTTTTGCTTGTAGTTACAGAGATGGGTCGTCACTGATGTAGACGTGTTTCCTCCATCACATGCTGCAGTCCTCGAGCCAGTATCACCACATGCTTCCACTACTCACACGCAAATTAGAGCCATCTGATTGGTCACAGGCCAAGGCACAGCAAACTATTCTTTTTTTTTTTCCACACAGCTGTAGTTTGAACAAGCCGATAGACTGTGTTTCCTTAAAAAAAAATCTCCAAATCCTATCAGGGAATTTCAGTCCCCATTTCTTTCCAAAAACAATCCTGATGTCTGATCCAGCCATGTCTTAACTTTTTACCAATCTGTTAGCTCATGCCTGCTCATCCTCAGGAGAAACACTCACACGGGATTCTCTGTGGATTTGTGAGAAAACATTTTTTTTTTTTTTCTCTCTCTTCTCTGTTTTTTCGCTCACTGAATTGTTTTCGCACACTCTGTGTGATGGATTCAAAAACAACCGTGTTTGCTTAAATTCAAAGAGGTTTTTTATCTAGAAGAACAAAAGAAGTTTGTTGTGGTCAAAGAGCTCATTTTTGAGCTACCTTGTAATCAAAGTTTAATGCTGTGTAATTTCTGTGCATCATCAAACGTTATTTGCAAAACTTTCCCCAAACAATCTGCTATTGGTCGGTCAAACGAATAGCCCCGCCCCAAACTTACACTAGTGGTTGAGCCACTGTTGCTAGTCAGGCTGGTCATGATGTGACAGCGACACATTTACACTTTACTTAAGGAAATCGATTTACAAACATGATACTTGTAGTTGTTTATGTAATTTGACAATCCCTATGTTTATGTTTTTTCCTTTGAAACTGGACGTTTATGTGGAAAATATCAAAGGGTTTCTCTAAAAGAGAAGACTGAGTTTTTTAAAATGTGTAAATAAGGGATTTCTTTGGAGTGTGCATATTTCTTTTTTTTTAGCCACTATAGAATAACAAAGTACAATCACTAGTGCTCTTTAAGCCAGCGTGTTAATGATTAAGCTAATAAATATAAATTTGAAGAAGACCTAACTCTATGAATGTTCTGCAAGACTCTCATTTCCATTAAATATATTGTACTATCCCAGATTTAATGCAAATGTTTTTTTGTTTTTTAAGCTCACTCAGAGACTTTATTAAGATGTCACCATTTTTTAACTAGTTAGTTAAAAAATAATTTTGCCTTGCTGTATTTTTGTTTATTTGTGGTTAGATTGTTTGTAACTCTTGAATTACTCCAACTCATAAAGATAGCCTGACATGGCAATAAAAATTAATAACTACTACTAAAATAATGAATGATGGCGGCTTACAAAATTAAACGGCATAACAGACTGTAAACTTAAAAATAACTGACATCAGCTGTCAATTAAGCTTTGCACATTCCAGATAACTTAAAAATAAGATGGCTAGTATAACCAAATTACAGCTCAAGTAGTATTTTTATTAGGTCATTAGCATAAAGATGACTTTAAACCTAATAGACTAAAAGTGACCCAACTTGGTTTGCTTTCATTTTTTTCATTGAAGCTGGGATAAGAAAAAGCATTTTATCATTTTAACACATCTAACCTTTAACAATAGATAAAGTGCTAAAGCATAGCGACCAACAGGCATAGCATGGGGAAATTAACAACCTGTGAATAGGAAAAAATAGCAGAAAAATGGAAGTGACCTCTCTTTCTCACTCTGACTCGCATCTACTGTAGACACCTCACACATGCTTTTTTTTGTCCATCCTTTTCTGTCTTTCGCCCCGTTTCTGTCTCTCTCTCTATCTGTCTCTCTGTTTCTCCAAGCGACTCGTCGGTTCTACCATGTTTCTGAATCTCAGTTGGCCTCTGGCAAACACAACACACCTGTCAATCATGCAACACAAATATACAAACACACACACACAACACACACACACCTGACTACAGCAGTCAGTCACACTTTCTCTCTCTTTTTTTTGCTCTCAGTCTGAGTGTCTGACCAGCGAGAGGCAATAATGCTTTGTTATGGAGATGCTGTGTCTGGCTGTCCCTTCCAGCTTGTCACATACACTTGGAGAGAGAGGGGAAAGGGAAATGGGGGGTGGGGGGAGTATGGAGACATTGAGTGAGAAAACACAGCCTTTCCAGCACATGTGCTATGAGTTAACTCTGTGTGTGTGTGTTTTTTAGGAGCTGTCTGTCCTCACGAGACCCTTACTGCATCTGGCTGAGTGCGGGGAACTGTGCCACAGTGGCGCCGGGATTCAAGTGAGTTAAAGCTACATCACGCGACCCTTCTATTAATCCTGCCACAGTAAACACTTTTACGGTTCATTAGAATAAAAGAGACTACACAGCTACTGTACACAAGTTTACTATACAGTCGACAGTGTGTTTCTGTAGCGTGCTTTATAGTTAAAGATCTCTTAGAGATTATGTTACCATAAACATCCTTAAAACATCTGGTAAAAATCAGATGGTTGTAAAATGTCTTCAAAATTTATAACCAAGTGCAGTTACAGACTTTTACTTCACAGTCTTTACAATGACCAGGGTGACTTGGTAGATAATATTCAAAATAGTTTTCCAGTAAATTTAGTATAGCATCCTGGGTAAGACTTAACAATAAACATTCAATTGGTTTACATTGCATTAGGTATCAAACTCTTACAGTAAACAATATTTTTGCAGCAATTATTAATTTGGGTTATGTCAATTTCTAATTATCTGTACACTACAATTCTAAAAGCTGTATATGTATTTGTATATGTTGGAAAGAATACAGTTATTTATAATCAAAAATACAGTAAAAGCAGTAATGATTTGGAATACTTTCATTTTAACATATTGTAAAATTTATTCTGTTTTGGCTAAGCTGAATTTTTAGCAGCCAGAGCTTACACAATCCTTCAGAAATCATTCTAATATACCAATGCAGCGCTCTTTATAATAATTATTATTGTTGAACAAAGCTGTGCTGCTTAAATGTTTTGTGAAAAAACCTTTTTTTTCTGGATTTTTTTGATTAATAGAAAGTTGAAAAGAACAGCATTTATTTGAAATAAAAGTATGTGTAAAGATATTAAACATGTCTTTATAGTCACTTTTGATCAATTTTAATGCATCCTGAATCAAAGTTTTTACAAATTAACTTCAGAGATATGAACAGTAGTGTATTTTATTTCTTTATTGTATAATTTAATTTAGCTTAATTAATTGATCTGGTTTCTGAAAGTGCCCATAATGACTAAAGCATTAAACTGATGTTAACCAAATGAACCTTACTATAGTGTGTTACTCCATTACTTTAGAGACGTTTTAGAGTGAATTAATTTTACCATCTGGTAAAAATTACAGTAAATTGGTAGCTTAAGCTGGAGCCAATAGCCTTGTGGGCAGCGCTTCGAGATGTAGCACAGTTGCACTTCGAGTGACCTGAGTTTGTGTCCACATTTGTGGTCCATTCCCAATCTCTTCCTACTCTCTCTCCCACTTTGCTTTCTGTCAATTATTTAAAGTGTCCTGTCCCAATAAAGACAGAAAAGCAAGGGGGAAAAAGAAATTTAACAGTGACTTTACAGAGAATCCTTGTAAAAAGTGCATTATCTTTGTTTGCAGTGACATCAGCGTTGAACTCATTCCCTCTGTTGTTGATTTAACCGTATGCTTCAGACCAGATACATGTGCAGATATTTATCTCCGATAAACTTAATCTAAGAAACAAACTCACTTGTTTATGACACTTAAAAATGGTTATAATGGCACATTAACATTTGCTAATATTTATCAAAGTAATGTGGTATCATTGCTGTGTAAGCCCCTGCAACTTATGCAGTTTTTTTTAATTGATGTTTAATTGATGAACATTTGACTTTTAATAGTTTAGGACAGTAGGGAATAGACAGGAAACTGAACTGCTCTTTAGTACTGTATCATGAGCATATGTACTTGAGCAAAACTGTGCTTTGAGGAGTTCATGCGACTCTCTGTGAGTATATCACTCTGTGTTAACGTTTTATATTTTTATGCATTAGATGCTTTTAGCAAAAGTGACTACCATCGAATTCAGTTGAACTCATTCAACTCAGTCATTTCAATATCTTAGCAGTTGCATAGATCTCTGGCTGAAAGGGCATGCTTACCCTTTCACAATATCAGCTTGTGCCTGGCATGTATCTAATAATGCCTCTGCGATTGTCAAGCAGAATTGCATTTCACTTGTGTGTGTTATTATAATGAGTGCAGATCCAGAGCTTGAATTTGTTATTATTAATGTTTTGCAGAGTGGTCGCTGCGGTTGTGGAAAGCAACAGCGGCAATATTCTCCCCAGCAAGCTCTGATGTTTTCCCGCTCGTGAGACGCATCGACTAGCGTACAGCTGCAGTTCTGGTTTATTAAAAAAAAAAAACTTCAAACCCTAAACTCCTTGTACTCAAAGTAGAAATTTAACTGGGAGATCAGTATCAGGTTCTTAACATGCTATTGCTGTTCTGCGCGTGTAAACAAATCCTGCGACAGATGTAGGAATAAAGTCATTTTATTCAGCTGAATGCATTTAAATTTAATGATGATTTTTATACACTTTCTCTATAACCTGGTCACAGTCTTAATGATATTTTCTGCCCATAAACTCAATTATTGACTCTTAATGTGCCCTAATGTGTCCTAATGTGAGTATTGATCTCTATAAACAGAGATGGGGAATCGTTTCATCTTGAACTCATGAAAATGATTACGTATACAGCAGATTTTCAGACCGCTGCCAAGAAAATGGACGGAACTTGTGGAGAGTACTTATCAATGTCCCAGAAGAGCTTTGGTTTACTTCAGCATTCAATTATATGCTTTCATAGCCAAACTTATGTCACAGTCATACATCTTGTGCTGTCAGATGCCATAAAGTCTTCTGTAATCATACAGCGCATTAGAATTATAAAGAGCTTTAGAATCTTGGCTAAAATCGAGAATTTTGGTTTGCGTCATAGAAACCAGATGCAATAGCACTGCAAATGTAAAAGTGATATAGATAGTATGATAGTGTTTTAACGTTTGTCAATAATACTTTAAAAATACAATAAATCAGATCAATCGCAACACAAATGAACAAATGAAATACACTTTCCATTTAAATGTTAGTTCGTCAGTGCATTTATTTAATGCTTTTATTCAGCAAGCATGCATTCTATTGTGACAATAAAGAAATGATTTTCCTTTGAACTTAAAAAAAAGCATAGTTACAGCAAACATATAAAATTTTTCTTGAGCAGCAAATTATAGTAATTCCTTATGTCATACTGATGTCTCAAAATAATGGCTACAGAAAATTGACCTTTGTCATCACATGAATCAATTGTAAAATGTTAAAATAGCAAACAGTTGAAAAATTAAATCAATTACATTGCATTGTATTTTTTGATTTTGCTACATTGTTTAACTTGACCTGTTCTTATTAAAGTCCATCATTTCTGCACTTGTGACAGAGAGACCAGGACTGCACACAAAAAAATGCAATACGTGTCTGAAATCATTATGTCCAAACTAATTGGTTGTCACATTAAACAAACTGATTGGTCACTTGGCCCCTTCTGATAGGCTTTTGACCTGAATATGCCACAAGTAACTTTGTGCTGAGTTTAAGTCTGGCGACATGAGAACAAGAAATAAGACAAGAGAAACTTTAGTTCCAGAGCGAACTGTGTGTTTAAATGCTAATCAGCGTCTAATGAAATTCTGCAAGACTGAGAGGGTGAAATGTAAGAAAAGAGGGCAATAGATGTACGATGGTAATACTTTGACTTTCTCATTTTTAGAACAGCTCTGCGGCTTGTTTTTTTTGTTTTTTTTTTGCAGTCTACTGCGGATAGGAGAATATGAAGAAAAAAATGACTTTATTATCATGTGGGATATTTTTTCTTTGTGTTCTCTTTTTCCCTATTCGCTCTCTCCCAGGGGCAATTTAATCTCCATATGATGAGAGAGAGTGTTTGTGCTAATGTGTGTGTGTGCGCGAGTGTGTTGGCCAATTCAGCTATAATGAAAAGCATGCATCTCAGAGGCGTATTGATGCTCAGATATTATGCACCTGCAAGATCCCAATTTACCACTTTATGCAGGAGATTTTTTTTTAAATCTTGTCCTTCCATTTATCCTTCAATATGAGATGAAGTCATCCCGCTCTCTCTCTTTCCCTCTCGTTCTGTCACTCTTCCCTCTCAGGTTAATGGAAATAAGGACTTTAAATCATGTCAGGTAGAGAGGGCTGATTCTCAGATAGATTGAATATGCAGGGCAGGGTGAGCCAGGAGAACGGCAGGTGCCTCGACGGCGTTGAAATGGGGTGCCAACGTTAGATGATAAGTTATGTTTGTACGCAAGCTTGTTTTTTTTACTCTTGAATCTTTGTTGTAGGCAGTATGCCATGTCGTGTGACACAAAAACATCAGTTCTACTCAAATATACATTAAAGACAGAAAAAATATGTTAAGTTAAGTATTTGCATGAGCGATTTCTTTTTATTCTAGTGACCTCCAAATAACTCATTTACACACATATTTAAATTTTGAAGACTTTTGTTTAAAAATTCAATAAATGGCATTTATTTTAAAGTATTAAAGTAAAAGAAAATTTCAATCTAATAATTTAAATGTAGAAAATAAAAACAAATAAATAAAATTTAAAAATATAATTATTGTTATTTTATTATAATATTTATAAAATTATATTATATTATATTTATCAAATATGGGTAGTCGACAAATAAAAATTGGATTGTCCTCAAAAATATAAAAATAAATAAAACGTCACACAAATAACATGAGAAAAATGAGTTAGAAATATCGTAAGAGAAGTTTATCTTCAATGTTAGTTTTTTTTTTTTATATACCCATATATATTTAAACAATATTATATGTATATACACACATATATACGCATGTATGTATTTAGTATGCATTTACGAGGAATCTTTTTTTTTTTTAATAAGCAAAGTGACTAAAACAATTTTTTGAAATAATTTTTGCTGTGTAAAACTGCCTTGGGCTCGTCAAGGTTTGCCAAATGAACCACACCAGGAAAATAACCCTTTCTGTGAACCGAGTTTTGTGAATAAGGCATAATTTATTGTAAAACTAATTTACATAAAAAGAAGACGCCTTTGCCCTGAAATTAATGACAATAATTATCCACTAATAATTATATCAGCGCATTTAGCACCTGAACTGAATTGCAATGTGTGTGATGCATAAGAAGCACGTCTTTGCACTGAAATACAACTTACAAAGTGTTTTTGGACAAAAGTGACATGTAGTGATTTGTGTGATTTTGGTTTTAGGTACAGAATTGCGTGCTCCATTAGACCAAAGCCCTCCGATCTAATCACATCTCCATGGTAACACAGAGAGGAAGCAAAAGCCGACAGAACGCGTTGTGTGTCTGTGTGTGTGTGTGTATGTGTGTTAGATGTCACTCAGGTGCTTCGCAATGACATGCTCGCTTCTGTGATGCCAGGAGCAGATGAACATTGCAGTCGCTCAGAGCAACGTGTCACTGTGGTTACGCTGTGAGCCTGCATGAGTCAGCAACGTCCCTCTCAGTAAACATATTCTCTTCAAATTGTACTTAATGTGCTGTTTTGCCCAAACACTCATTTCCTTCACACAAAGCTTCTTGCATCTGAAAGACATTCAAAACTGAAGGCGCTTCTATTTATTGACACTGGTGTGCTTGAATGAAGAAAATTCCCTGTAGCTTATTCTGCTAATTTGACGTGAACGCATTAATTACGTATGTGCATGTTAAAATTATTCTTTGTGTAACATTTGGGGCTTTATTTACATTATAATTTTATATGATATATGAATCAACATCATGAGGAACATCTTGTATTTTTTTCCTTTTAATATATTTAATATATAGATTTATATTGTGTGTGTGTGTGTGTGTGTGTGTGTGTGTGTGTGTGTGTGTGTGTGTGTGTGTGTGTATCTACTCACCATCATTCAAATGTGTTTATTTTATTTCTTTATTTATTTTTTTTTTGCATTAGATATTTTCCCACTGGGTGTGAAAACTATTTCCAAGGAATTGCTTTTAAATGTCACAATTAATTAGTTATATGAAGAAATTATAAAGTTATATAAATTCTAATTATAATATAAATTCATTTAATTAAGTAGAATGAATCAAAATAGTATTTTGTTTTAAAACATAACTTTATATTTATTTATTTATTTACTTAAAGGAATCATGCAAATATCAGGCCCTAACACATCTGTGTTAATATTTGTAGACTTTTAATATTCATACTTTGAGCAGCATTGAAGCTTCATATTTTTATTACAGTATATATTTATTCTATTGCAATATTTTTCAGTACATATTTGTGGAAAACAGCCCACGTCATTGTGACACCCACAGCATCATGTACGAGATGAGTCAGTCTCCATCTCTCCATGAAAATGTGTCTGTCTTAAAAACATAGACATAGTCAATTTATTTATTTACTTAATGCAAGAAATGTTCTTCATATAAATCACCAGATGCAGTTTTGGTGAGGTTATAGAAGATAACTAGTAGATAAAAGTAGATAACTAATAAGGATAAATCTTCAACTGAGGGGGAAAAAAAGATGTTACAAGTAGTTGCATAGTTTTAATATGTTGCAGTTCCTATAAAATTACCAAATTTACTCTCATTTGACACCACCTTGATTTAAAATTCTTGCATATGTTAAAGTTCTGTACCTGCACATTTGCATTTGTTTCTCATCTTATAGCTGCTAAATCACGGCTGTCAGTTATGTTATAGAGGAAGTGTCCTTGTATGTCAGACACTCGAGCCTCAATCAAATTGGAACATGTTATTTCCCTTTACAGTTGCTTGGAGAGGCAACAACAGACTGCTGACAGCCCAACTAATTAGAGGGATCATTCAGGGAGAGGCTCACAAAAGAATGATTGTCACTCTCTTGTCCTCTTTTTCACTCCTTCTGCTGCTCACGCTCTCCTTCTCTCTCTGTTGTGTCGTTCTTCCTCTCTGTCTCTGTCACAGGTCTGGATTTGAGCAGTATGTAGAGAGTGGATATCCTCAGTACCCAGACAGCTGTCATGGTGAGTTCCAGACAGTCCGAGCGGACTTGCTCCCAGAGATCATAACTCATTCACACCATTACTATATTCCTACTACAACTCCACTTGTGTTCTGAGGACTTCCAGAACTTGAGAACCATTGGAATCTCATGGAACATGTCAGGAGCATGCATGGGTCGTGTTTCTCTCCAGCAACAAAAGAGATTAACATAATTTTTGTGCATTATTATATAAATGCTAAATCATAGTGTTATTTAATTGATGCTCATTTTAATTCATTATAATATATTATAATAAAATGCACTCTACATTTCAAAATAATCCAAAGATGCATTAAATGAAAAGTGATGTTCGTATTCATCAAAGAATCTTGTATTATTAGAATCCCATATTAGAATAATTTTGAAGTATGATATGACACTGAATACTGGAGTGATATAAATACAGATATGTGATATAAATCTGCTTTTATGCACTGCTTCTAATAGCTTATTGCTTTTATGCATCAGTGCAGATCCAATATGTAACTGTAAGACAACATAGTTCAATATATTGTTCAATAAATGCGATTTATCTATAATAAAAAAAACCCACAGTAACTGAAGACACAATTTTTCATTTAATTTTTTCTGTAGATGTCTTGGCCACGACTCGCAAGCAGAACCCTGCGGTGGACTCGGCGTACGGTCAGTGAACTAATTCAATCACATAAGCCTTAAATTCAGACATTCAAATTGGTTTAGTAAATGGTTACACTTTGTCCAGCCATAATCACAGTCATGTCCATATCCATTGACCGTTTTAAAGCAGAAATTGTATAGCCAGCCATTATATCCTGCAAAGTTGGGTCTTGTATTGAACAATAGGCATGGATTGCTATAATTTTTTTCACATTGTGTCGCTGATCTCTTGGTGTGAACATTACATCATGTCTTTTTTTTTTTTTTTTATATCCGACAGTTTGCTTTTCACGCTCACATGCATAAATCTTCAATCTGTCCCATTCTGACCTCTGAGCAGCTCTTACAACAGCTCACAGAGAGGCGATAGTTTCCCAGATCAATAGAGTCCGTTACACAAATGACCCGCAGTCAGTCTGCAGGCTGCAGATCTGGACGGCAGACAGAAATGTCCTGCAGGGCTGTGGGCCGTATCAGAGAGCTCTGAGCAAGAGCTCTGGAGGAACAACTGAAAATCACCATCTGACAAATTAATTTTCTCACTGAGTGGATGTGTGACGGTATGTCTGTATGTATGTGTGTGTGTGTGTGTGAGAAAGAGAGAGAGAGGAACAGAGGGTGTGTATGTTGTGATAGACGGTGCATGTGTATGAAATATATTGAGAGAGAGAGAGCATATGTGTGTGTTTTGGAAGGAGAGAGGAAGTGTGTGAAGAAGGAGGGAAAGTGTGTGCGCGTGTTGAAGAGCGAAATAGAAATGTGCAGGGTTTGTTTTTCTTATTTTGCGAACTGTATTATATTTCAGACAGTCATGAGCTAATACTAGCTGACAGCTGGCCTGTGTGTGTGTGTGAAAGTGTGTGTTAACATCCCTGGGTGGTGTTGTCTGGTTTTGCTTCTAAAGCGTGCCAGTGGATGCAGTGTGATCCGGGTCAGAGCGTACAGCTAGTGTACTACACAATGTGCTCTGTCACACACACACACACACACACACACACATCAGAGCTCCCCAGCCTCTGTGGATGATATGAAATATCCATTTCTCAAAATCCTTGTATTACCATCTGGATTAGTCACATGAGGTTATTAGCACAGATGAGTTTTAGTAAATAATAACATTTCCAAGTCACCTGCTTTGTTCTGTTCTAATCTTCTGCTAATAAATCAGTGCCACTGTTTTCTGAGCTGATTATAGTACCAAAATATTGTCCATCAGCCAGTTAGAGAAAAAAAAGCTTTCTTTATGTCTGTTTTCACAGTATTAGCGGGAAGGGAGAAGATAGATGATGGATGGAAAGGAGGAAGAAAGGAAGGTTTGTGAGGAAGTATAATAAGAAGAAAGGAAAGATAATAAGGAAGAATAGGTCGATAAAGCATAGATTTAAGAAGGAATAATAGATTAATGAAGAAATAAATTATTTATTAAGGAAGAATAGAATAGATAAAGGAAGAAGGAAAAAAGAACCGATTGAAAAAGAAATAACAGATTCATGATTGTAGAAAGAATAGATGTTTAAATAGAAGATTTATGAAGGTAGAAAAATAAATAGGTGAATGATAAAGAACTGAATGATATACAAAAAAATTGATTCATGGAGGAAGAAAGAATAATGAAGAAAAATCGATAATTAAAGTATAGATTAGTGAAGAGAATAGTCATGAAGAAATAGATTCACTAAGCATAAAAAATTATGAAGAAAAAGATTTGTGATAGAAACAAATTCATTACTGCTGAAAGAATATTTATTAAGAGAGGACAGATTTACAAAGGAAGAAAGAACTGATTCAGGAAAAAGAATAGGTTGTTGAAGTAGGCAAGGATGAATAGAGGAAGAAAGAATAGATTAAGGACGGTCTGAAAAAAGGAAATAGGGTTAGTGTTAGGCCTAAACCTAAAAGAGCAGAGCTTAAAGAAGATAGAAATGAAGGATGTGAGATGGATCAATGAGGAACGCATGAAGGCAGAACTGAAGGATAGAGTATGGGCTGTAGTGTCATGAAGGTGTGGGACGCTGGCCGGTGTGTCCCAGTGCTCCTCTCTGTGAAAGAGCACACAGTGGGTGCACACATTCAATGAGCTTCCCCACCGCTTCATTCAGCCGCCACAGCTCCTGGAAATGACACGGCTGTGCAGCTCCTCACCTCACGCTGAGACAAAGCCTCCCACGGCACCTCGGCATGGTAATTACAGCTCTACCTGCATTCAAGAGAACTTATTACATCCTCAGAAGTCTCACTGCGTGATAAAGCCATCCCATTGTGAAAGGTGGACCAAAATTCCCACAATGCACCACTGTTTTCCGACAGCTCTTTTCTTCCGGCACCCTTTAAATAGAATGAAAACGGAACAATAATAAAAGCATCCCGTGTGCCAGCCACGAGCTCCCCTGTCGATTGGCCACCGTGTGGCACAGATGGCAAGATGACAGGCTTTATTTAGAGGCAGAGGATGGACTCGCGTTTGGCCCTGGACAACCGGCGGCTGCTCACGAGTACTGTGTGCCGCTACATTAAGCATTAGTTTGGTGATGGAGCTCTTCACAGCAGCCCAAGCCAGAGGACGCAGAGTCTTTCAGAAAGAGAACACTGCAAGGTCATTGGTACTTAAAATCCGCCGGAGGAACGAGGAGAGCTAAATCTCTGAATCAGACTTATGAGGATATCCTCAAAGTATGTGGTCCGCAAGTATGTTTAGGATCAGCACTTTTTGGGGGAATGGATGGAAAAGGAGAAAGAGAGGGGAAACTGTTCAAAAAGAAGCTTCTGTGAGATTAGCTCAGCTCAGATCAGATGCCTTCAAGTTTCGATTCTAGAAATACTCTGGGGCTAGAAATTCATGCGGTGGCACAACAAAACAAAGAAAATGTTTTATTGATTTTGCTGGGGGAGATGCTTTTTTTTCATGTTTTACGTGATTTGTACTGTGATTTCTATAGTACCCTTCACATAAACTTTACAACTTCTGAAATCTTTTACCAAGTTATTTAGGGTAGTTCACACAAAAATGAACACTTAATAATTTGCTCACTCTCTTGTTGATGCAAAAGCCTTATAACATGCTTTCTTCAGCGGGAATGCAAAAGGGTTTTTTGTTTTGTTTTTTTTCTTTTTTTCATCCACTCAGTGAAAGTCAGTGGGATCCAATGTTGTGTTAAGGTGTATTATTATTCTATTCTCTAATTAATCAATATGTAGAATTACTTTTTTTGTTATATTTTATATATTGTTATATATATATTAGTTTTTTATTCTAATTTAATGTGCTTTTATTTTATTTTATAATTTTTCAAACATTTATTATATTAAGAAAACAAAATTAAACTTCATATTTAGTTTTATTTCAGCTTTCTTTCAGTTAATAAAAATAATTATTAAATAAAAATGTATTGCTTTTTTTTGGTTCCCATCGACTGTCATTTTGTGGACACCAGTTCTTCAGGATATCTTCCTTAATATTCTGTTATGGCTCCCATGTTACTCAAAACCTGTATGACTTTCATTTTTATGTGGGACATTAAAGACAATATTTTTAAGAATGTTTTGGTTGTTAACAAGGTCAAATTGTACCCCACAGACAAAAAAAACTTGATTTTGTATTTTCTAGAAAAGAAAAAATCATAAAGGTTGTTAATGACATGAGAGTGATGACAGAATTGTCATTTTTGGATGAACTGCTATTACAAGGAAATATGTTGAACTCATATATTTAAATTGATGTTTTCCTGATTTAAAATGCATTTCATGGATATTTCTTATAAGTAACTTTGTTGCCCCCTTCCAATACAACCACAGGAAAGACCTCACCCACAAGCGCCAGCACAACCAATCAGGGGCCAGCTCTGCCTAAAGTCAATGGTGTCCCTGATACAGGTACCCGCCCCGAGGAGGGGAGGCGGGGAGGGCAGGGTTCTCCTGACTTGAAGCCTGGCAGTGTGGAGATGGAGGGTAAGGGGGTGGGGAGAGGCCCTTGACCCGTTGTTTGTCTTCTAGCTTCCCTTTATCCCGAGTTAAAACTTTTCTAGCGCTGTATTGGATTCCGCTGCATGAGCCCACAGCTGCACACAACACAAGACACACTCACAAAGAAACAAAAATAAAAGAATCCCAAAGAATCAAAGTAAAGTGCATACTCATACACACCGACTTGAAGATGCAAACAAATACTCTTTCCTAAAAAAACCCTTTGAGTCAGGCAATCTGCGAGTCTATGTTCGTCGCATTCGACCTTCCCTGTTGTTTCTGCTAGACAAACAAAAAGAACCAATTGTCTGCAGTCATCTTTGTTGTTTTAATACATTTAAGTCTGTTTCCACTAGTGTGTCCCTGGCTGAAGTTCGCTAGAATCCAGCAAAATGATCATAAATCCTGCGCCCGTCGCTATGATCATCCACTCAGCCTGTAATGAGAAGCACCAGCAGTCGATAAATAAGCAGCGACTACAGGCCCGCGGGCAGACGGCGCCTGATAGAAATTTCCAGCATGCAATCTATTCAGCTGCTCGGTCAAGAGCAGTCGTACTCTCATGCAATCAAACGACCCGCAGACAGGAGAGGTTCGGCAGTTTAGTCACTACGCACCTTATATATCCCTCTCAACTCGTCCCTCGATTTCAATATCCCTGTTGTTAAGAGGTAATGTTAATACACACTGACTGTTGTGAACCTCAGAGGACTGATGGTTTTTCACACCCTCCTTTTATGTGCCATTATTTAGTCTAGCTGATTAAATTAAAATTGCTGCTTCCAATTCAAGCAACAGGTTTTGTTTTTTTTTTTAATCTGTTTTCAGCATTTCAGACCAGAGCACGTCAGTCGTGGTGACTAGATTATTTATATATATATATATCTAT
>JAUMHP010000023.1:1203148-1224220 GCA_032361065.1 Enteromius trimaculatus
TATATATATATATATATATATATATATATATATATATATATAAAAATCAACTATATAAATAATACCATAAAATAATGTTTTTTTGTAACCTAGCAATCTGTTAATGTTTTTTACACCATGACTTTATCCACATTGTTTCCAATACCTGATGCGAGTTATGTGAAAAGGACTTTACTGACTGTTAATTGTATGTGATCCCTATACTGTGATTTAAAAAGGATATTAATGTACGAAGATGTTAATAATATTACTTTCATGTCAATTCCTATCAAATCATTTACCTTCCAGAAAAGTTACTTGATAAAAGCTTCTGCAGAATCTATCAAATAAAGCATTTAGGGGACAAGAGCGCTGAGCTGAAAATGCAAATCATTTCAGACAGAATATTTTCTCATTTCCTGCCTTCACAGATTCAGAAGCGCTCAATTATTTACTTTTGTTTGCTGTTCTCTGTGCGCCTGCTCATATTGTCAATTATATTCCATCAGGAGGTAAAGTAATACTCATTCGTGTTTAATTTTCCAGCGGATTTTGCACTTCTGTGTGGAGATCAGATGATGTCAGTCACCTTTTGACTGAAATAATTTGCTCCCATTTTTGGCATTTACATGGCTTGAACTAGATACAAAAGGGCTTGATTTCAACTTCTCATAGCCCTCTATAAAGCTGTCTGGAAAGTTCTGCAGACAAAGCAATATTGTTCAGCAGTGAATTTATAAAAGCCTCTCAGCCGAGACCCCACAGACACTCATTACTATTTCTAAAGGCTGATCATTTCCCAGGCACTTGATGGTATACAAATTCAATTTAAAGCCTTTTATGATTTAAAATGTTTAGTGCTAGTTTAGCAACTAGTGCTAATACTAAAGAAATTCTGTATGTCCTGCTTATTGAACATGCAGCACGGGAAAAATTATTTATGACAGCGTTGCTACTTTCACATCAGCGCAAAAACACTGATGTAATTGGGTAATCAAGAAGCGAGACTATCGAAGGCTCTGGAAAGCCATAAGCCTAACACAACTAGTCATTAACTTCCCTCCAAAAACAGCAAGTGAGTGATAGCCAATATACTTAACATAAAAAGCGGATTTTCATTGTGATTAAATCATTTTTTTCTTAGTGTTATAAACATTTAAATCATTTCAATATCCATTTTCATATTAAATGTGTGATGGAAAGGTTCTACTGATGTTAAAGGTTCCTCGAGGAACCATAGATGCTAGAGAAGATGCTTTAACAGTGTAGTCTCCTTACAGATGAGATTATACCTCCTCCCCTTAGCGAAAGCAAAATCAAAACAGAAAACCTGAAGACCTACATAGATATAGTCCCCCAGGAAAAGGCTGTTTTCTTCTCACCTTTGTTCTGAGATAAAGAGCATAAACGGAACAACAATAGCCCTTGAAGCTCTGTGACTCCTAGGATCCCACTATTGCCAAATGGGCTACATCTATTCAGTGATATCAAATTTATGATGCATAAAAAGATCCATTCCCGAGCCTTTCACAAGCAATCAGCCACACACAGAGAGCCAGAGAAAAGGATAGACACCAACAAAGCATTTAAAGAAACAAGGGTTTGTGTGTGAAAGTGTTAAAGGGACAGTACACTCAAAATTGAAAATTCTGTTGTTGTTTACTTGTTTAAATTTGTAAACATCTTTCAAAATACCAATGTATGTTCCGCAGAGAAATGCAAGTCATATGATTTGGAACAACGTAGAGGTGAATAAATGATGACAGGATTCTCATATTTAGTTGAAGTATCCCTCTGCAGAATAAAAAAAATCATTGAATAATATTTTTCATTATTTTTAGCACTAGCCCACGGCAGTTCATTTAATGATGTTGTAGCCATTGGTGATATTTCATACTTGTTGAGCTTCACTAATAATAAAACTTTGCCATCCAAATAGCTTTTGATAAAAGTCCCATCTAAAAGTAATTTATATATGAATTAGCCATTAAAAAGGCCTTTGATTGAAATTACGTGTGTTCTGAACATGGAAACTTGTTCTGCTGCATTTGCTACGGTTCAAATAATTTAAGCGGAGTCAAAAACAGAAGTCGTTTTAATGTCATGATTGTATAAATCGTGATAACCAAATTTTTCCCCATTTCTTTAATCTTAAATGAACATGTTAACTTTGGCAGCCCTAGTATATACACGCTTATATTTTAGCAGAGCTTTGAGAGATTGCTCACAAGTCTGCTTTCAATTAAACACACTGTTTTTTGCCCTTCAGCTTTTTATGGGCGTCTCCAGTACTACTTTCTCCCACTCTCCAGTTCTTTGAGAAGGAGTTACTAAGGTTTTGACAGAGGCCTACACAATCCCTCACACAGTCGAAAGGAAGATTGAAAGACTTAAAGTTTTCACCACTGAAAATCTGTCACTCATTTCTCCCCACCACTTCACTCTATCAACCTCTTTTCTTCTCACCCACTCTCTTACTTTCAGTACCATTCATTTTTTTTCCTCTTCTCTCCTTTTTTCAATAAATCTGTCATTCTTTTTTCTTTTTTTTACAGTAGTCATCTTCTTCAGTACTCTCTCCCTTCTCTCCTCTCTATGCTTGTTCTCTCTCTCTTTGAGTCAATGAGGAGTTATTGGATTTTTGACAGAGGCCTATACAATTCACAGACCTCCCTCTTTTCTCTTCCCTACCCACTCTCATATATTCAGTACTACTGTGTTCATTCTTTATTATTTTACTATTTAATTGTTAAAAAAAATAATTTTACTTTTTTCATTTCTTCCCAATTTTTGTGTATTTTGTTTTATATGCATGTGTAATTAATTATTATACAATGTTAAATAATTTAAATAATTTTCTGAAATTTTTTTCTATTTCAATCCCTTCTTTTTTTCAACAATTCTCTGCCCTCTATTCTTCTGCTTTCTTTCTTTTTGAAATTATCTGTTTTATTGTCTTTTGGCAAAATTAGGTCTGTATTATGCCTGTCCCTGTTCTTCACATATTTATGCTATATTTAGCCTCTGTTCTGCCAAGATTCTTTTAAAAGGGAGATAAGCCAGCAGCAAAAAAACTTGTATATAGCTTTTTTTTTTTTTTTTACTGATGATCATCTTGTTTGCATGGCCCTGAAAATAACTGACCCAATTACAAAGCCAGCTATATATATATTTAAAGTAGCCCTTAATCTGTGCATTTATTATTTGTTTTATTTAAGTTATTTTTTGTGTCTGTGAAAACTCTACTATTCCATTGTTAGCTTGAATATATACTATAGTGCTATAAAGTGTTACTATACATGCATAAGTGATACTGATGAGTTAATATTAAGATTTGATATCCAATTTGTGCCTTAAAAAAAATTTCCTTTAAAGTATTTGTTATTGTGTTTCTACTAGTGTACTGTACAAAAAGCTATTGAGTCATGAAAAGGGGACTACAAACCTGTTGTGACACTAAAAGTGTGTGTTTGTGAGTCACCCATTGCGTAGCATATGCCGGCCCTCAGTGCTTCCCAGGGGCCAAAGACCTCAGTTTATAAACCAGCAGAAAGCAGACGAATGAGTCAGAGGAAGATAAAGGTCCCTTCTATTATTCATAACATCTTCCTGTATATTAACACATAAGTCTGTTACAGCTTACAAGAAAATGAGGCAAACTGTGGCAGGTCTATTAGAAGATTGATTCTGTTCTATGTAAACATTAAACATTGAACTGGAAGTTAAGTCCTGGGCGTTCGGACAGAGGAGAACTGGCCCCAAGGTTTTTTTTTTTGTCCATTACCACTTGGGAGGGGTTTTAGTTCCGAGCCGCTGTCGCCTCTGGCTTGCTTAGTTGGGGGTCATTACACATTACCATCACTCTATTCCTCTGTTTGATAATGTTCAGTGCTTTGCTACAATCTGTATTGTTAAAAGCACTATATAAATAAGTAATTGATTGATCGATAAACACGTCAGTTATGATGCCTCCCATCTTATTAAAACAACAACAAAACCGTTACAAGCTTCCAGTAGCTATTCTGTGAGGCATAGAGGTGTACAGTATGTGCACTTGGCTGCTCCTTTAGAAGTTTACTTAGCTATAACTCATTCTGGTTTGCATTTATAAACAGCTAGGCAGAAACATTTTTACAGGAGAGAATTGAGTTGGCGGGAAGCTTTTCTCCTGCTATAGCAAAGTACAGTTGCTGCTCTGTTAATGTGTTTGTATTGATGCCTGAAGGAAGATTATCCTTGTTTTTCTCACATAGAGTTATGATGTATTCATAGTTGTATTTTTGCTTGCAGCAGCTAGAAAAAGCACAATAACGTCTCTCTCGCGCGTTCTAATCTCACTAACGGTGGTCCACCCACTCTGTTCTTACACAGTGTCATGTTTGCCATTGCTGTTCGCTAACTTGAGCATCAGTGAATGTCAAAGCAGCTAATAACTTCTGTTACGCTATTTTTAGCTTTGGCTTATTTGATAAGATAACGGTGTAATCGTAATTATTTGAAACCTTTTATTAAAATAGGGCTCAAAATAAAAATGCTGTTCCTGTATGTTAGCCTTGATTCGCAATTAGCAAGCTAATTTAGATGTTCTTTTTATCTGCAGTGGCTTCAACTTTACTAGCTTTATTAATGTGTCATAGGTTCATTTATTTTCATCTTTGTATCTATCTAGCTTCCTTGCTTTCTTTCACCTCTCTTCACTTTGGCTGTGATGTGTATAAATAAAATATTGGCTGCTTTTACAAAAGTAGGACAAGCCAATTTTACATGTCCCGCCCAAATTTCCAGTTCCAGTACGTTAACACTGTAAAGGAATCTGTGCTCGACAAGTGATTTCATGGGGTCTTTGATGTTGTATTAAAATTAATCAAGACATAACATTTAGTTTCAAAGCTGACATTTTTTACCAAAGCAGCTTACAGCTCAGTATTAAAAACGTCTAGATGTAAAATACCTAACAGCAATTTTCCGTCGACTGGCTCTCTTATAAATAAAAAAGAAACCGAAAGAAGAACAGACCAAATGAGAAAAACAAGGAAAGGCTGACTGCGCAGATGGCAGTGGGAGTTACTAATTATCTGAGCATGCACATGTTAGCGAAATCACCTCTACCCTCAGCTCATTAAGACCGTAAGGTGGTCTGTGCATTCATTTTAATTTGCAGTCACTGAAAACATCTCCATATCATTTTCGCACCACCTTAACGCCATATGCAGCTCAGTGTAGAACAGCACAATCAGCTGTGAGTCAAGCACATAGCACTGCTGCTCTTGAGACTGTGGCTAATGAGAGAACCACTTAGCTCCCTACAAGACCATTAGCAATTGTTCTTGAGGCTCTCACGCTATTTGATGTTGAACCAATGAGCATTTGCAGATTAATTCAGAACGGTCTGCTCAGCCAGCGCTCTGCTTTGTTTGTCAGCAGTTTCTAACATGAATAGAAGTCTGCTAAGAACTCTCACAATGTTAAAAGCTAACCTAACTGGCACCTCACTGTGTGCTGTGTGTGTGCACTCATCTCACTCTCTTCCCCTCTCTGCAGGAGTGCGCCGACCCCCTGAGGTAGATAAGTCCAACCACAGTGTTCACTACACTCTGCTCATTGCGTGTGTCCTGGTGGCGTTTGTCCTGGGAGCTTTCCTCTCTGGATTCCTAGTCTCCTGTTACTGCAACCACAACGTGAACAAGACCAAAAGGCTGTCGAAAGATCCAGAAGCACCAATCCCACATGCTCTATCCCTGCGCAGCCTGGCCAAGCTAAACGGCTTGCTGGAGACCCAAAACAAAGACGAGAAGCTGGAGGTGTCTTCACCCAAACTCTACAACTCTTTCTTTGCGAATGGAAAAGAGCAAGCGCATCGCAGGAATGCCCATCATGCTGCCATGACAGAACTCATTCACCCACATCATCACCACTCCGCGGAGCTCTCCGGCCTTCCCACGCCTGATTCGACACCAGAGCTCCCGATCAAGAGTATGAAAGCCTTCAAGAACCAATGGGAAAAGAATCAAAACTGCAATAACGCTAAAGAACCCAAGTCCCATAATATGGGAGCATCTCGGGCGAGCGCTGTAATGCAGCATCAGATTTTCCCTTTCTCTCAAGGACTGAGCAACGGACAAGTACTAGGCAGCTCAGCACACATGGAGGAACGCAAAGTCCACAATGCAGAGCGCATGGCAAGCCAGCCGTATCACTGCTACCCGCACAAGATTGTGGATGTCACCTCGCTCGACGAGCTTCTGAAACACATCCATGAAATCAACGTGGCTACGGGAAAGAGTCCTACAGTCCTCACCTCGTCCATGTCAGCCAACGCAGGTCAAATGGCGTTCGCAAACCGCATACAGCCGCAGATCCCAGAAACAGAGTCTGCACCGTACTACAGTTCCTCCACGCTTCCTCGGGACAGTTTAACTCGCCGCATGGATGTCCCACCAGAGATTCCTCCCCATCATCAGTCTACTCTAGAAAGAGTGTCCCGTCATCCTTCTCAACGCCACTCTTTGATAACCACTCCCAAGATGTCCAGTGGGGGCGTAGTGCCAAGGCAGCACAGCTTCAACCAGCGCAGCGCCCATCAGCCCCTCCTGCTCTCTCGAATGAACTCTAACGGCAGCAGTTCGGGCTGCGACGTACGGCACCCGCTCATCCCTAATGGATACCTAGCTCGCCAACATAGCTACAGCGAGCAGCCAGAAGTCCACCGTGGAGCTATTGTCCGTCGGACAGCCTCGCTCAAGCCTGACGTCCCTCCCAAACCACTGTTCATCCCTGCTAGTTCGCCTGTCAACCAGGCAGGGAAGTTCAACTACTGAACGACTGAGAGGAAAAGCCTGTGGTTTTTCATAAAAGGCTACTCCCCCCCCTCAGAACAGATCATGGTCATGAACTATTAAAAGACTGGATGAAAAACTTGCCTTTATGGGAAAAAAAAAAATCCTCTGAAGATTGGCTGCCAGTGTTGTCGACTTTACATTTGAACTATGACTTGTTTTCCTGTTTCATGAATATATTTGTACCATATTGGTATTGCTCAGCTATTGGCCATTAGAAAAGAAGTTACAGGAGTCCACCTAGATTTAGGCTGCCACAGAGAAACCTGTGTGGCTTTTTGGTGTTACTTTGGACTGTCTAGACAGGTGTCACTGATTCAAAACTCTTGACCTGAACTTTTATCCGAACAAGTGTACACACCTTGTTTGATATTCTGATATTTCTTGCTTTGGCTTAACTATTCTGTTGGTGTAGAGTTGATGAACTGTGCTGATTCCAATTAGAAATCTGTATATATGCATGCGTGTGTGCGTGTGCGTGCGTGTGTGTGTGTGTGTGTGTGTGTGTGTGTGTATATATATATATATATATATTAAAATATATATGTATGTGTGTGTCCATATACATACCCAGTGTATGTATCTAGATTACTGAAATGGTTTAACCCCCTCAAGTTCCTTCGCCTTATTTTAAAAGCAGATGTGCTGTTAAAATGCCCACACAACTTGAAGTGATCTCTGTAAAATCCATAAGCAATAATCTCCACCCCATCCTGTCCACTCCAGTGTAATGCAGTTATAACAACTCAAACTCAATAAAGTTCCAATTCAGATGATTAAATATGGCTAGAGAAACAGTTACATCTGATCGCTCTGGCCCAAGTGAGGTGAATCAGTCTTAGTGTTATAAAGGAGATGTATGTATATACCTAAGAAGAATGTATTCTTTGTCTATACGCTGTAGAATCAGTGTGAGGTGCTCCAGTATTTATCCTTTGTCTCTCTTAAAATCATTTAATTGGTGAAAGTGAATCAAAATTTTTTTAATTTTACAATGGAAACATTAAACACCGTGTCCTATCCAGGTGCGATAAACTCTAAAACTGTCTCTCTCTCTTGTGTAAATCTTAAGTTTTTGTCTTATATCATCAGTGATCACTTTATTTCTATTATATATCGCCCCACCCACAGTAAAATCCGATTGGTCTAAATCTCTGCTCCACACTGAAACAGGTCGCATCTGGATGGGACACGGCATAAGAGTCCAGAACAAAAAGATTTCTTACTTTTGTCCTGAGTTATTCCTGTATTATGTTAAAATGTATCAATATTAACACTAAAACTGTTTTGTGTAAATAGATGAACAATAACTAGCCAAATTTTAATTGTTTGTGTAAATTTGTGCCTTATTTAATATGATGTGTTAATGGGGGGAGGGTGGCGGAAGAGAGGGGACATAAGAAAAGGGCAGAGAGGCCGTCATTTGTCGTTTAATTTTTATTTATTTTTTTTTTTTTTTATATTTGTATTTTTTTTTAGGCTCTGTTGTCTGTATGTCATAACTGTTGTAGATATATTTCTAGATACTTTTGATATCCCCAAAGCTGTGTGACGCTTTTGCAACTTGGAACAGCATCTACATAGTTTTTCCCTCCAAAGAGACATCTATCTGTCTACCTTTCTATCTGTCTGTCTGTCTATCGTTCTGTCATTGTACTGCTATGTTGTCCTATCTATCATTCTATCGAACGTTCTATTAGTTTTATCATTCTTTCTATTGCCCTGTCAATCATTCTATACTTCTTTCTATCACTGTCTATCCTGCCTATTGTTCTATGTATTGTTTTATCTCTTTTTCCTTTTTTTTTTTTTTTTATCTCTTTTTGTTTTTATGTTGAACTCAGCATTACTTTAAGGAACCTGTGTCTTCACTGACAGGTTTGTTCTGAAATGTATGAAGTAAGATGTAAGCTACGTGAACTTCTAAACTGCAGCATATCTTCAGATCGTATGTTTAATGGAGAGAGCAAGACTTCTTAGGGTTTGCACTCTGTTTGAAGGAGAGACTTCTGCGCGCATGCGTGTGGGGGTGGCTGTGGCTGTGTGCGCGTGTGTGCTTCACGAGGATACCATATCAGTTGGCTGTAGTTCAAACACACACCTCCCTTTGCTTTTCCCCAGTTCTTCAGTCTGGCAGAGTAACTCAGAACAGTTCCTCTGCTAAAAGTCATCATCTTTTTCTTCAGTCTGTCTTAAGACTCTATGATGTGTTAGCTTTTGCATACATTTTTGGTGCTGGTCTGAGATACAGTTTTTATCATGTACACTTGAATGAACCTTTCAAATTGGCTGCCTGTAACTGTGTGCTCTTTGCCCCTCACAAAACCAAATGCAATGTCACATTTTAATAGACGGCTACCACATCATATGCATCCCAGGTGGAAAATGGACCGAGGGTTCAATCCCTGCACCGTCTTCGACGGAAACCTGGAGCGAGGAGACAGAGTGGAAAGAGACTGGTGTAGTTTCTTTGAATTTCTATTGATATTATGATGGAAAGGGAACTGCGTGTGTCTGTTTTATCTGCTTTAACCATTGAGGTTTCTGTTATTGCACAGTGTAAATACACTCCTGGAGTTTCCCAGGATTCAGTGCTCTGTTATGATTACCATTGGGCAAAGCCCTATGGATTCTCCACCTCTGCTTTTATGGAATACTGTTGTATTTTCCTTATAACAGAAATAAATGAAAGATCATAAGATGCATTTTGTTTTACTGATTTATCATTTTGCAAAGTTTGCATGCTTTTCTCTTTATCTGATGCTGTTCAGATGGCTTATGCATTCAAGGTCTCTCGGCTCTCGTGATGAAAAAGCTGATTCTGGTGGTGTTGGCGAATACTGCAATACTACTGCACTACAAGGGTACAATGGATGATGTTTAATGTACCGCTCAAGGGCCAGAAATGACTTAATAGCCAATTAGTTCCTCTTGGCCCTTGAATTGAAGGTGAATATATATTAAAAGTGACGTGGAATTGGAAGTGCGTTCTTTTACTATGGCTACAAATTTGCAGCAGCATTCTACAATACAATAAGATAAGAGTTCTGCTTCACATGCTTATGATTCACACATGAAAATCCTCTACTGGTAAACAAAATGATTTTTACGTTTCACTGCATGCACGAGTCTGTGCGTTTCACTTTCAAATTCAAGGATTTTTACCATTTCAATACTGCTTTCTCAATATGTCTTTCATGAATAGAAACAAGCTCCACTCCAGAGAAAATAAAGAGCATGAACTTGATCCATGAGACGGTGCAAGATTCAATTCTGCTGCCTTCCCTGTTCAAAGGTACTGCTGGCTACAGATGTGAAGTCCTGAAGTTCTGAAGACGAACAGCACAGAATGATCTCCTGCTTTCACTGTAAATCTGTGTTGTTATTTGCTCTGTTGTTGTGGCTTCTTTGCCTTCTCGTTGATTCAGCTCCAAATTGCCACATATTTGTAACATTAGTGCATATCTTTGCATTAAATCATTCCTGCCTCTGTAAAAGATTAATGAAAGCCCAGCAAAATCAGTGTTTTCACTGAGCTTCAGGTCCAAAAGTAACTGCTCATACCCATCCAGCCAAAATAAGCAAGGCAGAACCTGTTAAGCTTCCAACAGTTATTTGGGAATTTAGTTTCCCTAAAAAAACAGTTCCTTATTTACCCACAGATTTGTCGTATTACGTAATTTTGCAACAAGTTGTTATTATTATTTTTTTTTATCACACTGCTCTATGTTGTCCTCACTTCTCCACTTCCTATCCATAGACTCCGATAAGTGGCTCCAGATTCGGCGGACACACTAACTGCAGGTTGTCTGACAGGTGGAGCCAAATAGTCTCAGTTATTACCCACAGTTCTTAGTTCAGTACCCATCAGGTGTCATCAAGAGAGCTACTACCTGATATCACCCCCATAAGAATCATCACATTTACGTCTCCTGGCTCTCCCTCCATTTTATTTGGATCTCTCTTGCTTGCACTAGTTGGCTGTGTTTCTCTGGCTGGTTGTCAGCACTCTGAGAGTGAGAGGGCATTAGAGAGATGTATTCTGGGAGATGGAATGAACGGTTTTCATCTTAGAACTGTCAAGAGCGGCCCAACCCTTCTGTAGATAAAACTGCATGCATTTTATTTTTTGATATACAGAATTTCATCATTGCTGGTGGAGAACAGCTATTGGATGTAGTCTGTTCATTGGATCCGAAGGAAAAGGGGCCCCGCAAAAAATTCTTCCTGGGCCCCGTGAATTGTAGCGAAGACCCAGAACCTGCTCGACATCTGCTGGTTTTTGTAAAAATGCGGTGGTGGTTCGTAGTGATATATATTCAGCTGCTTGAGTTTGTTTGTCAGCGTATGGTCTGTATTTTTTTTTTGTTGTTTGTTTGTTTCACAATAACACAGCTGAAAGAATATACACAGAATAGTGCATGACAATAGGCACTGCTGACATTGCGACATGCAACTCTGCTGACTACATTGTTTGTGTGTGTGTGCGTGCACTCATAGACTCGTATGAAATGGTGTGCTGTGTAGCTGTTGATGGATACAATTGTATTTCCCAATATGTGCCAGATGTATTGTATTATTGTTTATTGAGGGCTTTTTTTATGACAGTGTATAAAATGTAATGTCAAAAACATAATTTCTCAATCTAAATAATTGGATTACTAGGGATACCTGTTACCCGTAAAATTAACCCAACATCAACAGATATTTTATGTGATATTATATGTGCCTAGAACATACTTGAATATAGCAAAACTAATATTGAATTTAAAAAAAGAATAATTTTGCATGTCTTTTCGTGTTACTTTTCTCTGGCATTATTTCTAACCTTGGTATTTTAATTTAAGGCATCAGCAGTAAATCTCTGCTATGCTTAGAAACATTCTCCTTTGGTTTCAAGTCTTGCTTGTAAAGAGTTTTTTCCTTTCTTTTTCTCTGTATGCTCGCTTTTGCTGTGTCTTTTTCTCATATCTATGAGATCATCTTGAAGGATTTAGCTGATAGTCATGGTTATGATATTGCTGCCGTGTTTGGCATAATATACGATGCTACGCTCCTTCATTTGCATTATTTTTATTACAAAGAGATGGATGGTTCTGATATTAAAAATTCCTCCCATCTATTGTTTGTTATTATTGTTTTCTACTAAGAATGTGGGTTGTATCATTCACGTTGATGCATGGTGTTTACTGTAAACGAGGAACGTTAAAAATACTCCTTGTGCTTTATGAAATTGAACTTGCTATTTTAGCCAGGCAATATATTATTGCTGAGGGCTTTCACAAAGACTTCATATTAGATATTAAGTATTTGTGTATCCCCAGACTGAGCTGTAGTTAAAACAATAATGTTCACCTTCACTTACAAGTGGTTATCAGTTTATACATTAGTGTGCAACATTGAGTATACTGAATCACTCAACTGATTCATTCAAAACTCCTTCAGGAATGCAACAACTAACACTGGTAACTGAATCATTTATTCAAGCGATTCATTCAACAGCACTAATTCAGTCAGAAGTGAAAGTTATATAAATTATATACGTATCCGACTCATTTAACAAAACTTGCGCTGCATTAAGGATCAAAGGACTTGTTCCAGTCCTCTACTCCCTTTGAAGGGTCCACCCTCAGATAAGATTGTCTCATCTTGTCGAGCCAGTTAGGAAAGAGACATCATCATAATTAAAGGTGCAGTACACAACATTGACAGCTAAGCAGTCCAAATTTCTCCTGCTTTCCTTCTTTCCTCCTCAGATTTGATGCTCACATGGGTTGCCACATTGAGGACACGCAACAGAAATTATTCTAATTAACCCTTCACGGAGAGTTTGATTGACAGGCAACCTGACCCATAATGATGCTGAATCTGATATTTTTGGAGAGTAGATTAATGGTGTAAATAAACAGACACAAAATAATATTTATTGTTTGAATTTCTATTAAAAATGTCAAGATTTGAAAACTGAGGTGCATTGTCAGTTTCCCCTTTTCTCTGTGATGTATTTTTTCCTGCATGAGAACATGTGTAGCGTGACAGTGCCATGGCTTGTCGGACATAGTACAAGTAATTAAGGGGGCAGGTCTTTGCGAAGGATCAACTGACATTGGATGGTTACCTGCCTTACACTGTAAGTTGATGGGTTGGTTTTTTCACGTTTTAATATTGTTTTGTTCATACGACTTTCTGGGTGAATGACGAGGTAGAATCTGCAGTCTCTGACCCAGTCCACTTGGTGGCTTCAATGGCTGCAATACACAGGGTTTTCTGCAACCTTGCAACCCGGGCCGTCAAAATACTATTGAGTAAACTGTCAATGGGCAGAATACAAACACACACACACTATCAGACACAGAACTAGTATTTCAATGTAGATTACAGGCTGTAGCATTGCTTTTCAAAGAAACAACTACGTGAACTTAGCAGGTTTCTTAAATATTAGCAAACATATCATGGCATTTTTACATTTCAGTATAGTCAAGAAATTACAGCATCAATAAACCTGCACAGAAAATCCATTTTACTGAAGGGCCCTTTGAAGTGGCTATTTTTTTTTACCTTCCGTATACCAGCCAGGATTGTTTTCACTCCGAAGTGCCCTTCAGTGGTCAATTTTCCTGTTTGAATACAGGGTAATTCATGAAAAAAAAAAACAAAAAAAAAAAAACACTGTCTTTATGAGTGATTCAGTGAATCATTAACTCAAGCAATTTGTTCAAACTTTTCATTTACTCAGTAACAACATTTATTTTGCTGTCATATATGTACACTTACGGTTTGTTGAAGTGCAATGCCAGCACACTTCTGCACTATAGAAGTGTAAATGCACAACACTGTTCTGTGTTTAAACTTATTTTTAATGTAACGCTGTAAGCATCTGTATCATTCCAGAGTGTTTGAGCAGATTCTCTGTCTGGCTTCCCTCTCACAGAGACTTTTTACATGGAACAGCACCGCAAACCACACAACATTTGGATCCATTTATACGAACCATAAACTAAAGAGAACCACACGGCTCCCTAAGTGTGCTAGGAGACAGACAGCCAGTGGACTGTGTCCTTCAGAACTGCAGCTACAATATAGTGTTATAAGACTCACTGCTGGCTGTTTGCCTCGTTTATATTTTAATAGTTTGAGTCAAAAAAGTCATTGCCTCTTCTATTTCATTCTGAATGAAGATTAATTACATATGCATCTGACAGAGCAAATAACCTCATGAGTAGACGTCCCCCAAAGATGGAGCACCACAGCATATTCTCTTCTTGTTGTCATGGTAACCTTGTCCCACTATGTCCTCTGTCCATAGACATATGGACAAACATGAGGCGGCGGAGGAAAGCCTTCTTGAAAATCAAATTCTTTTCTTTGCCCTCTATGACACACCTCTGGCGTCTGTGCAGTGATGCTCAGGGATTAGGAGTTACTCTCTAAAAGCCAGATGGATCTCAACCAGAACTAAGGGATTCCAGGCTGAGTGACTAGAGGAGTTGCACAAGTTAAACATGTTCCTGAATCAACATTCTGTACTGGTCTTTTAACAACATTTCTATTAAAGCGCAAGTCAAGCCATAGCCATAACTTGCCTCTAACAGCAGAAGGAAATGTTGGATTGATATAAACGTTGCTCTTAACCGTAAATCTGAATGCTGATCAGGAGCCTACCTGTGTAAATCATGTTTATATATAAATATCATGCCTATTCCTCTATTATTACATTAAAATTACCTTTTACACTTATGAAGTTCATCTTTAAAACCACAAAAATTTAATGCCACTGTAATCGCTAACTAGCCATAAAATAAATGTACATTTTTCATCATTTTTATACACTTATAATGTGAAGCCTGAATTCAGTAATATTAGATTCCACAATTCACCTCATTTCAATATTATTGTCACGCTTAGCGTGTGTCAGGAACGAGTAGAGATTCAGATTCTTAAATGTAAGTTCTTTAATACTAATAAAAGTAGACAGGCAGACAGATAAGGGTTTACACACAACGTAACACATTCAATGAACCGAACACTAAAACTGAACTGAGGAGAACTTATAAAGGGAAGGCAATTAACACAAACGAGGACGGTACACCTGAACATAATCAACACAGACAGAAACTAGGTCACAGGAGCACATGGGGAAAGTGACAACATACACAAAACACTGAGTAGGGCGTGACAATTGTATTACAGATTACAAAAAAATATCCTTCTACTTCAAAATGTCATGTTTATTTCAATGTGCTATTTTTGTAGTTATTTGTGATATTTACTAGCACTATTTGAGATATTTTTATAGCATAAAATCTGAATATAAATAATTTAGCAGTTACGACTCATAAGAATTACAAAATTACAAGATTGCAAGACAATCAATGGGTGATGCATACGGTTTGAGATAAAAATGAAATCGAGCTAAAATCCTGCAACATCACATTGAGCACCTTTAATTATTTTAATATCGGTCCATCCCTTTTTGAAAACCTCTAACTGGCAAAGTTAAAATTAGGTTTAAAGTTCAGCGAATACCATGTATGAAAACCATCACGTCTATGAGATATCCTTACTAATGTAGTGAAGCCAACACGTGTGTGTGTTGTGTGGGGAAGTCCCAGGCAGTAGTACAGTAACTGTTAGGTCAGTGGAGAATTATGTGCTATGCCTGGCATGTCCACTATGCCAGACAGCCATGGCACACCCCCCATTACAGTCAGGACTGGTTTCATCCAGTATTTTCTGGTGCCCTGATGCCTTTACTCAGCACTTTTACATAGAGACACAGTAACACACCTGCCTCTGCCTGTCACACACACATATACTCACCCTGACCATCTCACATTAAATTGGCAGCTTTCCCTGCTTACTCGCCCCAACCTGCTTACCATGTACACCCTGCATCTGTCCCCCAGAAGCTTGAATGATTCCCAGCCTAATTAGCCACATAAATGCAGCCCACACACACACACATATACACATTCTTCATCTCTCTACCCACTCCTAATTAACCTACAAAGCATGACCCCCATCCCAACCAACACACACACTCACAGCTTGCCACAGATTGGCATCCGTCACAGCAACAGACAATCTAAACAACTTCTGCAGAACTCACGTACATTAGCAGCTGTCAGAGGACATCTGTTCTGTCACCTGATGGCGGGGATTTTTTAGGTGTAAGTAATAAAAAGCTTTGGGTATTTGGGAGAGATGGGTAAATTGCATAGCTAATATTCCTAATTATATTTCAGGATGTTTAAATTATATTATATTATTATAATTATATTTAAAAAAAATAATTGGTAATAAAAATAGCTACCAACAATACCCTTTAAATAACTTGAAATATGTATATAATCAATGAGGAAATAAAATAAAAATTCAAATAAGGAACAAAAACAAGTAATTATAAATTTTTCTGGTTCTCGAACCTGATTGGCTGATAGAAGTGTGATATTAGAGTCATACATACTCAAATATAATATTAACATTTTGTTTGGAGGAAAGTTTGCTTTGACATCAAATTCATAAACCTTAAAACAAGGTTTCACTCCATCACAGATGGTTTAATCTGAAGGGTGGCACAACTTACCCCATTCTCCCCTACTGTATTGATTGGTGGTGAGATTCATTTAATATGTGCTTAGAAAAACAAATTGAATTGGAAAAAAAGGACAGGATCAGTTCAGACTCCAAGCAAGCAATGAGTAATGGCCTCTGTGCCAAGTTGTTGTTGGTTCTCACAGGGTCCTATCTCATAGCCCAGATCCGGCGTTAACTCCTGATACCTGTAATCACTGTTTGCCTCTCTCCTCATTCCCATTACAGCTCAGAATGGAGGAGGGGGATGGAAATAAAAGAGTGATCTGATGAAACGAGAGCAGACAGATTGAATGTTCCTATCACAGGCTTTTAGAGGCGGTCTGCAGTGTGGCGGTCCCTGAGGCGGACCCTGTTGAGGAGGCTTAGAAAAAACAACCAGGTGCCTGGACTCCACAGACTGAAGTAATCCAGAAGCAGCACAAGACTTTCTGGGGTTCTTTCGCTTTTGCGCCCAATTAGCTTGAAATTCTAACGGGCTAAAAATGGAACAATCTGGTTGCCTATTCTTGAATATGAATTGCGACTATCAGTGAAAGATGGGGAGCATCTGGAGGAGTTTTTTTCCTGCTGTGTGTGTGTAATGGTGGAAGAGTGCCAAAAAACATAGCGCAGGGAAGACATAAAGCAGAGAAGATACTGCTCTGAGACTCCCTTTCCGTATCTGTGGACAAAGCAGGCTGGATTTCCAGTGAATGAGGAAGAAGGTCCAGACAGAGTGAGATAGTGTGATGTGTGAGAGAGCAATAGTTCACACCTTCTCTTGTAAACATTGTTCTTGCGTTTGAGGCTGCACTTGGTCCAACATAAAGTTTTGTGAAATGCAACCACATAGATACACACGTTGAAGAACTGTGATACGTATTTAAGGGGGTTTGTTCACCCCAAAATGTACAACCTTCCAACCTGATCTCATGGCAATTCGTACATATTTTACGAGGTGGCTAATTCATACAAATTTGTACGACCCCACTCGTACAAATTCATACGATTTATTCTAAATCGTACATATTTTACGAGATTGGCAATTCGTATGAATTTGTACGAATGACCTAAACATAACCCAGCCCATAAACCTACCCATCACGTGGTTTTAGACAAATCATACGCAATCGTACAAGTGAGGTCGTACGAATTGGCACAAATTTGGCACCTCGTACGAATATGTACGAATTGCTCGTAAGACTGTGTTGGACCTTCATTCATCTTCTGAAACAGAAATTGAGATATTTTTGATAAAATCTGACCCTCCATATATAGAAACACAACTGAAATGTTTCCAGCTCCAGAAATGTAGTGGTAAAAGCGTCCATGTGACATCAGTGGCACTTTTTTGCGCAAAGAATAGAAAAATAACAATTTACTACATTTTTCTCCTCTTCCACCATTTTATAGAGTATGTATATGAAAATGTATATATATATATATATATATATATATGAGGGAGTACATCATGAATTCATCTTCCAAACCTACTTTTTGTCTTATCCCAAATAACAACAGTACAGTTATAATAAGTGCTTATACTCTTGACAAGCTCTTGACTGTTTGGGTTGAAGTTTCACAAAATACAGAAATTGTAGTAGCCTACGTTATGGTATTTTTTCATTATTGATCATACAAGGGTCTGAATTATCATACAAATATGATAATTATTGTACGTCTGGCAACATTTTAAAGTAACTGTATTTGGATCCTATTGACTTTCATTGTGGTCATAAAAACAGTTAATTCTTCAAAGCTTATTTAATAAAAATAAATAAAGTCATACTTGTTTGGAGTGCCACGAGGGCGCGTAAATGATTTTTTGAGCGATCTATTTCTTTAATAAGATTAAATCCTTTATTTTCGTAACTTTTTCGCCCTCACCCGCCCATCTGGTTTTGCTGACACAGCACCTGAGCTCTTTCTCAATGGCTCATGCTGACATTCAATTAGTCCCCTTAACCAGCGCACCTCCCCGCAGCTAACGACTCGGAACCACAATCTTCCACAAGTATCGTTTCTTTCCTCTTTTTTCAATTAAATCACTTGTCTCAAAACGGAGGACAGAAAAAATGGCCCGAGGGTCATTGCAAGTCAGCGCGGAGATGATTTCCCCGTCTCTCCGTCTGCCGCTTTCTTTCTCGCTCCTCTTTCAAAAGATTTTACTCTGATGAAATGAAGCTAAAATATTTCAAAGTGGCTCACACACTTCTGTTCAGCTGGAGCTGAGTTCTCCTCTATAAACACATCATTTATTCAGCGCTTTGATGGCGAGGGAGACGTGTTTAGGACAGTTGATTGCAATGAACATGAGTGTCAGGCATCAGAGGGGTTTGAGCTTAAAACATTTAGAAAAGAAGCAATTATCTTTTTACTTCCATCACCCTCTTGAGCTTTCTGTGAGGAAATCCGTCAAAGGTCACTGCAGGCATGTCACACACGGACATTTGCTTGTGGGTAAAAAGACAGAAATATTAAGAACAAGAAGCAGCAAGCCACAAAAAAAAACTGCATTATAGCACTAAAAGATCTATTTAGGTCTTCGAATGTGGCACATTATGGTGTTAAATGTTTCTTTCTTCTGTTTTCATTTTAGCATTCCACATTGAATGCCTCACACCTCATTAATTCGAACAGCACTCTCAGCTGAATAATAACGATCGATAAGATCATTAATCTTTGGAATATATGATCACATATCTTTGAGCTACCCACGCTTTTGTGCCATTTGCATTCATATTAGTATAAATGGGAATGAATCAGTCAAATGTTTCATTACTGTAATATTTCTGCTGAGGATGTACAGCAGCAGTGTCTCGCTGTGTGTTCATAGTTTAGAACAAAGGAGCTTGAGAGAGCGAAGACTGAAAGCTGGTTTTGTTTATGTTGTATTTGACGGAGCAAAAAATGTTGATTCATGGTGGTTAGTGGTTACTTGTTGAAGTATTAGAATTTGTAGTCCTCTTATTCGCTCTTAACTGAATGTTTATTGTGTGTTTGTTGTTACATTAGGTCAAAAACTTAGCTAAGTGCAACTTAATGTAATTGTAACTAAATACAGTTTACTACAGTAGACAGTATCCAGCATACTTATTCTTTTTCTGACACATAAACTGTATGCTTCACACAAAATGTGGGTCTGTTTTACAGGCTTGTGTTTTCTTCTAGTTCTTTTCCTTTTGTCTTTGGAACACGATTCTGGCAGAGAAGTAATCCAGAGACATAGAGCGCCATCTACATATCTATTCTGATAAAACATCGAGGGGAAAAGGTGGTGCTCTGCTGCCACCCAGTGGCCAGAAACAAGACTTTCATGTACTGGTCTAAATGCTTTTTTTAAGCCTTATTTTTGTGAATATGGCATATTAATCAAGTTGCATTTGATGTCTGGTGAATTTAATACCAGTTTAGACACCATCTGTTACAATCTTACAGACTGATAATTAAAATGAAAGCAGAAGATGGTAGACGTTAATTTACATTATTTATATATATTTTAATATATTTATATATTTTATCAAACATTATTTATATATATTTTTGGTGTTCTCTGTGTCTTGGTTAAAACTTTCTGAATCTAGATTTTTTTTTTTTTTGGTGAAGTGAACTACAACAGACATTGGGTAGGTGGTGGAGTTGACTGAAAATTGTTTTACTAAAGTTTATTGTAATATATTAATTTAATATTTAACTGCCAAAATGTAATTTCAGTATTTATCCCCTTAAAATGTGGTGATTAGATTTTGTGCGTGCATTTTTATGTGGTTTATGAGGACACAATTTGTCATGTCATACCCATAATGACATAGGTATGACATAGGTATTACAATATGAAGTTAATTTATGAGGAATTGTTCAGGGTCCCCGTAATTCAAAAGGCTTAAATCATACTAAATGGTGTTCTTTCGAAAATCTAAAAAGGCACTTAGTTTCCTGTAAGGGGTAGGTTTAGGTGTAGGGTCAGTGTAGGGCAATACCACGTACAGTTTGTACTGTATAAAAACCTTTACGCCTATGGGGAGTCCTCATGAATCACAAAACCAATGTGTGTGTGTTAAGGAAGTTAATATAATTTAATTAATTATTTTAAGCATAATACCATTAATGCAAAATAAGAAATCAATCAGAGATTAATTTTTTTAAAAGGATTAGCAAAACAGAAAATATCCCGCACTTATTACTTGGTCGTGCTCCTTCAGCACAAACTCCAGCATGAGGAGTGTCATGGAAGCGATCAGTCTGTGGCTCCGCAGAGGCACTATTGAGTCTTCAGCTCGTCTGTGTCAACTGTTTCTCATCTTTCTCTTGAAAATATGCCATAGATTCAACATGCATATATATAAAGCTTGAAAGCAGGTGGATGTATAAAGTGCTCTAAAATCTCCTGATAGGCTGTTGCATAGGCACTAAAATATGCTTTGATACAGCACTCCGTAAACAGCCACCCCTTTCAGTAATGACCTTCTGTGACTTACACTCTTTGTGGAGGGAGGCTTATGATTGTCTTCTGGACCATTGCCAAGTCAGCAGTCTTCCCCATTATTGTGATTTCAAGGAACAAAAGATACCCAAAATTTACAGGAAAGACTAAAGGTTTGCACTAGGGATGGCGAAAACGAAAAAATTTCTTGACCGACCACCGAGCCTCATTAGCCGGTTGAAACCGGTTAACCGATTA